>JANCMC010008231.1:53839-218715 GCA_024363005.1 Charaxes varanes | reverse complement strand
GCTCTGGATGATTTAGATTCGCAAATCAGCCCGACAGATGGCGGCGTATTCGGTGTCTAGGTTATTTGTCTATGCTACGGAATGGAAATGGGAAAAGATATAATAAATAATATTATAGGATAATAGAACGTAGTAAATAGTAGGTAATTCAACAAGGACCCGGCAGGACAACGTCTGCCGGGTCCACTAGTTTATGTATACATATATAGTAATCGTTGTACGTTAGTCTCGCTAATACTCGAAAACTGCTGTACCGTCTTAAATTCTGCTTGTTTCCTTTCCTTCCCTTTACTTCCGGAAAAGGTTAAGGGAAAAGGCTAAGGGAAAGCTAAAAGATTATATAAATGTACTAAAAATTGTACATTTGGTAGCTACTTCAGAATAATTCAAACTAACTATTGACAGACGAACTATGTAAAATTATTATTTCATAAACATTGGTCAGAGTCACGTTTTATGGAAAAGACTTGATGAAGATTGGTTAATTTGTTAATAGCAGATGAACCAAAATTCGGGCAACACGACGTCTGCCCGGTCCGTTAGTTGAGAAATAAATTATGCAACAAAAAGACATCTGCAGATGCGTTGCCAATTTATAAAAAAGTGTGCAAGCACTGTGTTTGAAGATCTTGAACAAGACTTCAAAAAAAATTGTTATAATATATAATCACCATTCATACAATCGTATCGTGGCTGTTTTATTACTACAAGAATTATTGTATGACTAAAAATTAATGAATAGTAAATAAATTTGGCCAAGCCACATATTTTGACAAAGGTGTAGAGTCAGTGAAGTTACGACATGTAGAGTAAAAGCGTGTAGAGTTAGAGGTGTGTTTAAAACACGCAAAAGAGATATTGTACAATCGTTCTTACAAAACAGCGACGCAATTATTTTGACAAAGGTCATGTTACGACACATAGAGTAAGGGCGTGTAAGTTAGAGGTGTGGCTCTAAAATACATCTAATCCTTTTAACAGTGCGAGGAAATGGTCTCGTCGTAGCATTTTATATGAAAATGTTTTAGGTGAGATTATATATTGTAAAGGCAGCTGTAATATTAACTAACAGATAACTTAAAAAGTTATTGAATATTATGCCGGCGCCAGACATAGCTTCATTTGAATTATCATGTAGTGTGGCCAGGAACTTTAAGTAGCTGCGCAAAGTTTTGTAGTACTTTGTAGTCTTCAAGGACAAAAATGTACAAACACTTGGAGCTTTGCCGGCGTTAGTCCTCTTTTTAGAAAATATAATGAGACCTACCTTGTGAAGCTATATAAATGACAGCATCTTTTTCAATTATATCAAAAACGTATAGCCCGTATTAGATTTCTGTACTCAGGTACAGAAATCTAATCCGAAATGCTTTCAGCGGGCCTGTATGTGACATCCTTTCAGATCTATTCAACAAACGGAAACTGCAGTTTGAATTGATGAATAACGAAACGGGTCAAGAGTCGTTCACCAGTCTTTGTGTAATTATAACCACCAAATTCTCTCTAGTTTTGATTTGAAACTGCGTCACTGTGGTTAGAATTACGAAGTGTCACTGCTTCGGTTACAAAGAGATTTATTTTATTTGTTTATTTGTAATAAAGCGTTTTACACGTGAATACAACTTTTGTTATGGTAAATCTAGGGTAAGACCGCAATGTATATATATAGAAAAATAACGCCTTAGGGTTAAACAACGAAATTGCAAATGAGCGGCTGGAGAGGGGAGGATGGTGTGCAAATGGTAATATTTTTATAAAATAGAATATGTACTATATATATATATTAAATTATTAAAATAAAACCTCACGCACACCAATACAAATCGATTTATGCACACGCTTATACATTTTATTATAGGACGAAGTCAAAGCGTAGACGTGACAACCATGACAAAATAACATTATACTAAGAATAAAATTCCGTAGAGCCTCAATAGCTCAACGGTATAAGGTATGGACTGAAATCCGCAAGGTACCCGGTAATTATCATAAATCTGTCTTTCATTACTTCTTAAGAATTTATAAAAATATTACTCTTAATATTTATGTGAATTTTCTAAGGTTGTAGAGATCGTGGGGGTTCCGAGGATGACGTCAGATGGCAATCGATCATCTTAACTCGCCCCACAGCCAACTCCTCTACAATCTAAGCGGACCCTGGTACTTAATCGGGATAACGCTAGGAAGTAGTAGATTTTCAAGACTGTTTGGGATAGTAGCATTTACAGGATACTTGTGACTTACCACAATCCCTGCGCTCGCATCCTTAACTATGAATATACCAAATAGAAGGTTAAAATTTGATTTAATTTCTACAAAGATCGGCATTGCCTCTACGAGCAATTTAATGGTTAATGGTTCTGGTTTAACGGTCACTCAAAACAACCGTCCTATGGAAAAGAAAACATTCTCGTAAAGAAAAATTATAATTCAATTGCAATATTCGAGACCGGTATAAGTCAAAACATTTCGCAAAACTCCGCAATTGAGTCGCCCCAGGAACCTTCAGTTCGCGTGTTATGAAGTATTTACCAAACTTCCAGCCGTGCGGGCGACGCCGGGTGCTTTTGATACGTGTAGCCAACAAAATGATATATTTGACTCTCTATCCGAATTTAATTCACGCACCTTCAGCATGAAAATGGCGTATGTTGTCAACAATATTGTGACGGACACGTTGGCGCCTTTTCCGAGTGTTATTGACGAGGATCAATAAAACACCAATTTGACATATACTTCTCGTAGACTGTATTCACAAAGCACTTTTATTTACACCGGTTAATCAAAACGTCATGGGAACGTGCCGTTCAACAATTTGGCATAAGCTTATCTACTAAATGGGGGCTGACACTAGTACGCACCCTACACAAGTAACATTTGGTGTCTACGCGAGCGCCATGACGTTGTGGTATAAATATTGTGCTTGTAAATATACAGTCTGCGGGAAGTTTAAGTCAAGTTGGTGTTTTATTAATCCTCATCAATATAACTCGAAAAAGATAACAACGTGTCCGTTACACATACCTTGATTGAAATGTTTATATGTTAAAGCGATTCCTATGATAACCCTCGAATTAGTTTATGTTTGAATCATTCGATGTAAAATAAATGTATCCATTCTTATTTAAATAAATAAAATAAAAGAACAGACCAATGTTCAGCTGTGGACGTCTTCAAGCTACCAGAAAGAAGAAGAAAAAGAAGAAAGAAGACTAGAGATTTGAAAGTACAGAAATGGATATCTGAAGAGATAAGAAGATGCCAAAGAAGTTGGGAAAGAATATGACGAAATGTGATTTATGTTCTTTAATTTAGTCTAGAAACATGTCAAAACAGTGGAAAATACTGTAATACCCCCTATAACACGGTAGGTTTCTTCTTCATTATAGGAAAACGCGCTGTAGGATTATTCTCGTACAACGCGCTTGTACAACACATACAGTAATAAATTATATATATAAAGTGGAACAGCCAATAATCTTTCTTTCTTTAAAAGAAACCTATTTAGAATTATCTGAACTGGACCAAATCTGAATGGGACTACAAGGCAATCACCTTTTAAATAAAAAAAAGAATCTTCAAAACCGTTTCACCCAGTCGAAAATTTTGCTGTAACATTTAAAAAATACAGTCAAATTAAGAATCTCTCCTTTTTATTCATCAACTTAATAACGAATCTGTTTATAATATAAATGACTTTTTCTCAATTAAAATGTAATATTTGTAATATTTTCCCTGCCTAGCCAAATCTGGTATGATCCTACTAGTGCGGCTTTAGATGTCCTTTCTAGTAATGAACTTATGATAATTTTTGACAAGCCAAGGTCTTTTAGTAGGTTGTATAGGGATTTTGTTGGTATACCCCTTGCTCCTACCTCTACCGCGTATAAGCTGATAATTTTAGCGATATCTAATGTGCTATTCAGAAAACATTATATACATGGGTACCTAATGTTTTCTAGTTAAGAATTATAGTAGATGTCGGATTCTGTATGACATCAAACATATTAAAAGTAATAGAAGGATCAAGGGTTTGGGATATCTAAAAGGACTTTTATTATAATGTTATGAGTGATGACCTTTATTCGTATCAACATGAGATGTAAGGGGAGAAGTTCATTACATTTTTGAAGCTGCAGAGTGGGAAAACCATTTAATACATTGTTTATTGTGTCATCAAATGACAACTGGGGCGTGAATACAGATAAAAAAAAAAACTGAATATTTATTTATGCACCAAAAATTACAAGAATACAGAAACAATTACAGAAAGATTTATTTTTAATGTTTTTTTTAACTAATGCAATAATTGTTGCAAATTATTGTTTTTGTATTAAGATTCTATCTTTACAGTTTGCTAAAAGGGTATGTGTCTGTAATGCTGTATTTTATAGTTACAAGCCCACTGAAACAATGTGTAAAATTGTTTTTTTAATTAAACTGTTGGCATGTCTATTGTTAATAAATAAATAATAAATGTCATCACAATAAAACCATTTGGCTACCTTAAGAGAGTCATAGTTACTCCCGCCGTTTACCCGCGCTTGCTTGAATTTCTTCACGTTGACATTACTTGATGAGGGCCTAATATTTCTCTAAAATTTAATTTTGTATATTTTTAAGGTGGAAATAGTGGCATGGGACAAGCACAAAGTCAGACAATATATGATTCAAGTTGTGATGATTGCGCTGGAAAATCTGATCATGAAGTAGGAAATCTTAAACGACCAAGTGGATCTAGTGAAGGCGGTAGTAGTTATACTCCGGCTCGAGGTACTACTTACAGGGACCCAATTACCCACCAATTCGGACAAATACCTGGACCTAATTATAATTCTGCTCGACCTTATAAACCACTAGATCAATCTGATTTTGTAGTTGGAAATGGATACAATCCGCTTGCAACTACTGGAAATAAGGACTTTATTCCAACTGGAACGTCTAGAGATTACCGCCCAACAGGAGGTATCAATGGTGGAGAGTATAATCCAAATAATCTAGGAGTTTACACTCCAATTGGAACAAGCGGAGCTGATAATTATAGACCTAATGGAGAAAAAGGTAATGGAGATTACAATCCTTCTGGAACTACAGTAGATAGAGGTTACGATCCCAGCAAAGTAGGAGGGAATAGAGGTTACGCACCAACTGGAATTGATGCGAAAGAAAGCTACATCCCTGGTAGAACAACAGAAGGAGAAGGTTTTAGTCCTACTGGTGGAGGCGCTTACATACCAACTGGAACCACGGCTGGTAGAGGTTACCAACCAAATGGCCACGAAAAATTTACACCAACTGGAATGAGTGGGGGAGCTTTCGGTCCAAACGGAAAAAATCTTAGTAGTATGGCCAGGGCTTTTTTGTGGGGGCATGCAGGGGCACGAAGTGCCAATAAAGAAATTTAAAATTCGCACACCCTTCTCTGTATATAGGGTGTGCGAACTTTAATTGTGCCAGATTTCTTACTCCTCCGTCCTCGTGTTTTTTTAATATACACATAGATATCTCAAAACTTTTTTATATACTTGTGGGAGACTCAAGCAGTATAAAATATGTAACAGATTGCTAACGCAACACAGACAGCATTGAATATCTGCAAACGGTTAGGAGACATATAATCCGTTAATGACTGAGTCACAGCTATTTGTGTCTTCGGACGTCATGCCTCAAATAAGGCTTGCGTCTTAACCAAGTTGAGATTGGCGATGAAAGAGCGCTTTTGTCGACGCATTAGGGTTGGCACGATATAAAGTTTAATTTTATGGGATCTTCCCAAAGCTAAAGTTGATAAATTTTTTAGCTAACTTTTTTAAACATTTAGTTTACGATCGGATGCAGTAACGAACGAAAAAGTGCATAGGTGCTTGCGTATTAAAGAATGCAGAAACATAAGTTTTCGAAATTCAAGTAATATTGTATTGTGGTGTCCACATTAGAAATATATCAGTATCCTGCATACTAAATATATTAGGATATCATAGTTCATTGATGTTAAGGACGTTACGTATATTACTCGCTAATCGGGCAGGTTTTTGTATGTTCGAAAGAATGCAACACATTAAGAAAATCTCGAACTATCCTTATCGACATTTTTTTTAATACAAACCGTTCTTGACTTTACTGTATGTAGTATTAATTATAATTATACAGACATTAAAAATTTTGATGGGCATTCGGTTTGTAAAAGTTCCCGGTGGCCCAAACCCCTTATTAAAGTCAAGCAACGCATCTGCGAGCCTCCTGGCGGCAACCTTGGTGTAATATTTGACTCTAATCTCCACTTCGAGAGCCATATAACAAGCATTGTCAAAAATTGCTTTTATACCAGCATATATCTATCTTTCATATTAAAGCCATTAACGCCAAAATAGTGAACCATTGTAGAATGGGGAAAATATAGGATAATGGAATGTAGTACCTAAATATTAAGTAACCCAACATTTGCGCAGGACAGCGTCTACAGGGTCCGCTGGTATATAATAAATATTGTATGTTAGGCAGAGGTAGGTATGTTGTAAAGAACAAAAAAGTAATTCAAACATAAGTAAATTTATTTCTCAGTATATTTACAATTTGAAACTAACTTAAATTGAATACAGTTAACAAGTGAAAACACGTATGAGTTGGAGTTTATCATTTGACTGATTGATCGAAAGAGCACTATTTGAAATGAAGTTTTCTTTAATATACAGTAATTGAGTGCGTTCAGTCTTAAAATGCACGCCCTTCCAAAGTATTCACCTCTACATGCCAAGTAGTGTGGCGCAATACGTGCAAGCTCGACTGTGGGCGAGTTTGAAATAAAATCGCCGCACACACCCAAGCAAGCGTGTCAAATTTAGTGAGGGGCGTGCATTTTTAGACTGAACGCACCCAGACAATCAGGGGATTGTCGGATTACAGAGTATATAAAGTCAAATCTATCTTTTGATATTCGCTTGAAACCACATTACCGGAGGTTAACTGTAATATATTATCTAACATATTTGGAAGTTTTTAAAAGTTTAACTGAAAGTAACAGTCTTATAAATATCATTTCAGTTGTTTTTACAATTTCATCGGAGTGTTTGTCAGGATAGCGATTTACCGTGGCCGAGGACTTAGTGTAGCTTCACTGTAGTTTTGTAGAACTTTGTAGTCTTCAAGGACAAAAATGTACAAACACATTCAGCTATGTCTGGTTCCAGCATTATAGAGATTGTAGTAATGTAAATGTTGAGGAACTTTGATGTCCTAATATATAAAAGAGAGGGCCAAACCCTTATATGAACGGTTTGATCGTCTCGACTTAACTATTGTCGCATTCACATCTAGCACAAGCTTTATGCTCAATTGTAAGAGAAAACAAGAATATTATACATAGAAATTAATGTTATTGTTTCAAATATGGAATCTACCGTTATAAATAAAAGCCTAAGACAGGTGTCGGTAACCTTTTGAGTGTGAAGAGCCAAAAAAATACAATTTACAAAATTTCAAAGTTTTTAAAGAGCACCGATTTTTTTCTTGCCAACAATTAATAGCACATGCATAAAGTTTTTTCTGAGATTTTGTGAAAATTTCTCAGGCATTTAGGTTGAGAGATAGAAATGTTGCTTAATCCTCGTTAATCGATTTAGAAAGATTTTAAAATGCTTTTTAGAAATAACAAATATTTGTGTATGGAACTAAAGAGCTGCAGCTTCTCGTCCAAAGAGCCGCATATGACTCGCGAGCCGACGGTTGTCGACCCCTGGCCTAAGGTTATCTAACACGAAATCTCTAAAACCGCGAGACGTACAAAGATGAAATTTGGCAAGGACATATTTTTAGTTAGTAGGCATTAACCAGATTAAGGCCAGAGGGATCTCGCAATTTTAAGCGGACGTAGTCGCAGGAAACAACTAGTGCTATATAATGATTTGATACAGATGTAGGTAAATAGTATAAGATCGACATGAAGTGGCGGCAATGTTGTCACGTCAAGTGATGGTATTGTTGTCGCGTTTAAATTCGGTTTGTAAGAGTTCCCGGTAGCCTAATCCTTTATTTAAAGACAAGAGGCAATGCGCCTACGAGTCTTCTGGTGTGCAGATGTCCATGGGCTTCTGTAGTCATTTACCGACTGTTTTCAGGGTAACACAAAAAAATTAATAAATAATAAGCTTATTGATGAAGGTTACGTACTGTAAAATAAATAAATATATACAGGACTATATGAAACACGGACGTCTGTTCCTAAGGTAGACAACTTAATGCCTGTGTGGTAACAGAGGCCGCTTACACACAAATATATATTTTTTATAAAAATATATATTCAATATACATATAGATAATACACCCAAACTCGAGGCGGGAATCGAACCCACGACCCTCGTAGCGAAAGGCAGAGTCTCTGCCCACTGCGCTAACGGGTCAGTCTGTACTGCATTTGTTTTGATCTTCTGGCTAGATCTCAAAAATAAGAACAGATCCGTAAATAAATCCATACCAAATTCTAAGTCACACGGTTTTCAATACACGAATCGATTTAACACAGTTACAATATTATATGATACAACTTACAGGTAATACGAAATTTAAATTTCACGCCAACAAATTTTAGAACTGTTGTATAAAATAATTTCGATTAAGTAACCGTAAGCTAGTCGAAAACCGAAATTGGATTACAAGTTAGTATTACGCTGTATGTACTAATATCATATACAATGGAGTGAACTAAATTATATTACGTATTGGGATACAATGTTCGATCCATTATTGAAATTAAATTAAATGGTTCAAGAAAAGAGAGAGAAAGAACGAAAGAAAGAAGGAAAATCATTTAATCCTTATAAATACTAGAAACAGCTAACTAGAAAACCTAAATAGTATATAACTTGTAGTATATAACTATTGAAATCGCTTCATTTCTTCGGGAGCTATGATATGATATGATATATGATACCACAGACAGACAGACATGTCTAACTTATAACATCCCTCTTTTTGCGTCGGGGGTTAAAAAACACTCGTAGCGCCTCTCCTTGCGCATGCTCCGCAAGGCTCGCGTCGCAATTCACGCCACTCGCCTTTTCAGCAAACGACTGTTGTTGTTGCTGTTCTGTTATAGCTACTCGTATAAATTCGAATGTTAAAAATAAATAACTTTGCCAGCGATTTTAAACGCGATTCAAAAAACTACGTTTGTTTTATAACAGATGGGCGTACACCTTTATGGATCATCGGGTAGTAAAATCCGGACGGAGATCGACGCGATAAAAAAGAATAAGTTGGAATGAGAAAAGTTCCATTCGTTTATGAAAACGTAAAGATCTCGCTTATCTTGAACTACTTTTGAGTTATGACTTATTCGCGCGGGGGTCTAACGGGAACCTGAACTCAGTTGACTCGTAAACAAAAAAAATGGTTGTGTGTAAAATCGGTTTTATGTGTTAACGCCGAACGATTAAGACAATCGTACCTCTTTGTCTATGGGCTGGCCACATCAGTCGTAGAACCTATAACCGTTGGGATAAATGAGTTCTTGAGTTTTTTTTTTGTTTTTTTTTTTTTTTTTTTTTTTTTTTTTTAACCACCATTTGCACCACAGGCAAAAGCCCGCCCCCTTTTTTTTTTCTTTTTGTTCTTTAATCTATTTATCGTAATTTAACTGGCAATTCACTCTTCCGTGTTACACCTGTGTGTTACTTATTTTCTAAATATGACTTAGGTCAGAATTAATTATGCCATAATAATACAAGTTTTCTGTATATATTTAACCCGTCATTCAAGACGGAAGTAAATACAGAAACTGGTAGTTGTTACAAGCAAGTAGCCTAGTACCTACTATATTGTGTCATTATAAACAACGTCAACTCGTGAAGATCTGTTAAAACAGACAAAACCGTGTTTAAACTCTTTTCAAGTGTTTTTTACTTTTTTATTTATTTATTTTTTACCTTTGTTTAAAAGTTTAAAGCTCAATTAAATATTGTATTTGATTTAAAAAAAAAAAAACGGAGTATAGGAATACTTATCTCCATTAATTGTTATCTAACGTCGAGGCCGACGTCGATCGAGGTGGTCGTGGCTTAATCAGTAGTCGTCATTTGAGTTTATCGCTAGGTTAAGTATTTGTTACTGCGACCGGATGATAGATGGGTGATCCATAGAACTGGTTTATATTTGATATCCGAAATCCTCCACGTTTAGGAAGACACGTAAAACAGTGGGACTCGATTAATATTACTGAGTGATATTAGTCGTGAGGTAGCAGAGATCGTGGGGGTTCCGAAGATGACGTCAGATGGCAATCGGTCGTCTTAACTCGCCCCACAGCCACATCCTCTGCAATCTACGCCTACCTGGAACTAGACCGAGATAACGCTAGGAAGAAGAAGAATATTATTAGCTGCTCTAAAATTACACTGTTAATAAAAGAAGTTTAAGTGTTAATATTATGCCGGAGCCAAACATCCAAAGCACAGCACTACACTGACTTTCCGATGTGTGTGTCAACGCACGTTTCGCTACTACACCGAAGCATCATCAGGAAATAGACTCTGCAAAGGTTATTCTTAAAGTGATTAGTAAAAACACAGGAAACAATTTATATCTCAGGCAACCCCACCACATTAGCACTACCGTCAAACATTCTACGCAATGGCGAGCTTGAGACGTTTATTTGGTCATTTAACAAGCCGACACCGACATTGTTATGTTTAACTATTTCCAATTGTTCCAACAGGTGTAGTCGTATACCTTTATACAGCTGTGTACGATTTCGAAGGAATGGTCATTGGTTATATTTTGTTTGTAGTCTAACAGATGTTTCGCAAAATGAGACTTTTCTGGTTTATTATTATTATTTTTTTTTGAACGCAGCCACGTGTTCCTATATAATAGTTCTTATATAATATGACGATATCCTATATATACATATTTTGAATTAAAATATCCAATATATTTATGCTAAATGTGATTTATGGATTGTGGTAATTTAATTCTGACTTTATTCCAGTGGAGGGACTCAACATATCAGTATTTGAGGAGAGAACATCCCAATTTGTAGTGGAACACACCCCGGCTCAGTTCTCAGCCAACACCAGCCTTTCCAGTCTCACCATCAATGATGAACCGAAGGTGAGCCATTATAATTCATTATTTTGTATATCGAATTCGTAGAAATGATGAACAATCTTTGTATACATGAAAAGAGGAAATTTATACTATGTTCTTTTTACTTTTTTGTATAAAATTGGAGTGCCTGTATGTAATGTTGAAATAAAATTGGTCTATTGTTTGTTATAGCCCTGTATATTAACTTACCTACCTACCTTAGGCTTAGGTTGCTTCAATGTAGATTTATTTATTTTCTGTATATATTTATTCACACAACTTAATCATGAAAAGTTGACAGGAGACTAATACACTTTCTTAGTTATATTTTCCCTTATAATTTATTCATTGAAAAATCAAAAACCCCAAAAAAACGTTATACAGTTTTGGGGACAAAATATATAAATTTTATTAAGAACTAATACATAAATTTCTTTAAAACTATCATGGCTAGATAATTGATGGCAGCAACATTTTTATTAATAATAAGGTTTGAAATGGCGGAATGGAAAAAAATGTCTTATTCCGGACACCTATGAAGTAAATCATTAACCAAGCGTTAATGCCAGAGTAACAGGGGTCCGCTGTCTTTATAAAATTCTACATCGCGACAAAGAGTATAAAGTTCGAGAATAATATTTTATTAATCTAAACTAAAGGATATTTATAAAAGGATCAATTTCTTTACAGCTTCCTTTGCTACTAGAAGATATAGATACTGAAAATAATCCACAAATCCAGATTGATGCGTCACCTTCCAATAATTTGCCAAACAGCTGTGAAATTATTGAAACAAGGTATGGAATTTTACAATTTTACTAGAATAAAGGAAGACTAAAAATGCACGCCCCTGAAAAGTGTTCACCTCTACATGCAAAATAGCGTGTAGACGCAAACACGCAAGCTCGTCAATATCACTTTTTTACAGCGTGTTTGAGTCTACAATAAAAACGCTGCACATAAACAAGCTGTTGCAGTTAATTAGTGGAGGGGCGTGCAATTTTAGTGTGAGTCATTTGTATTAAATAGTATTGTATTTATTCAAATTAATTTCGAAATTTCAGATCACCACAAGATATAGAAACAAGTTCAATGGAATGCAATATCAAAGGTAATCAATCGTACATGTCGAATATATTCTTAGTTTTCTTGTTATATAGTCAATTCAAATTTACCTAACTTCATGTTAATAAATGTATTTAATTATTAATTAAATAATAATGATGGAACTACGTCACAAATTCAACGAGGCAACCTTGATAAGATTGACTCAAGGCAATTGATGTTCTCATTATATTATACAGATAATAATGTAGATTTTGAAAATATGACAATTTTTTTGAATTAGTATTATGGTCTAAGATCCTGTAACAAGATTATAATTGAATTAAGTATGAAATTAAAGCTAATTCTTTTTTCTGTTTACGATGATCCATCCTCTCCCAGTTTAAAGTGCTCGCAAACAGGGAATTGAGCCAATCAAAGTTACGCCCAACCGAGAAAGACTTGAATTAGAAGTGGGGACAACGCTATCACAGCAGAGTTGGGGGTCCAACTAGGGTTCCTTGCAGAGATCTGTCAATCGCATCTACCGTTGAACTGTTAAGGCTCAAATTGTAGAAATTTTTCATTTTATGCCGGAGCCAGACATAGCTTTATGTGAATGAACATTTCAATGATCATATAGTGTTAGTGTGGCCGGGGAATTTGTGTAGCTGCGCAAAGTTTTGTAGTACTTTGTAGTCTTCAAGGACAAATAAATACAAACATTTTGAGCTGTGTGTTGCTTCGGCGTTATAAATATATGTTAAAGACTTGGATTCAAATTATAAATGGTCGTTTTGCAGGCCCAGAGGATGACTCGTGCCGCGATTGGTGCACGGACGGCGCGCACTCGTCCGATAGCGACGCCCCCAGCGACCGCGCTGACCGCGACCTGCTCGACGAGTGCATACAGAAGGGCATCATGCAGGTAAACCGTTCAATACCAAAAACTTTTTATTAATATAACAAGGGGCAAACGAGCAAGCGGTTCTCCTAAGTGACTACCGACGCCCGCAACTGCAACACTAGAGGGCTCGCAGATGCGTTGCCGGCTTTTGAGGAATGAGTATGCTCTTCTCTTGAAGGTCCATAAGTCGTATCCGTTCGGAAATACCGAAGCTGGCAACTTCTGCCGAATACAGGCATGAGTATTTCAATTTCCACTCCGAAAAAGCGTAAAGCTTTTTTCCATCTATCGGTGAGCTATTAAGTTAATTTTATTGTACGAAATTGAGAATTATTTTCATGTATTTTAAAAAATATTTCTTGTACACTACATTTCACTATATGTGCCGATTATTGTGGAGTGACCTAGTGGGTAGTTGCAGAAAGTTTATTTAACTACAGGGAAAAGTCTAGGGCGTGAGCTATATATGTAGTGCCTATACTTATATCAATATTTGAATACAATTCAAGATTATTAATACTTTTATAATACAAAGGATAACATATTTCAGGTGGTCAAAAACAAGGGTCCCCCATCAGATGTGTCATCTGTCAACCCATACTCAATGAGAGATGATGTTTATGTGAGTAAAAAATACTCTTATAGCAAATGAATACTAAAAATACTTTTACTATTTTGGTTTACTTTCTATCAAAACATAGAGTATGTACTGCATGTGACAATATCTCTGCATACCAATTTTAAGGATGGCTCGTTCTTTACCTTAGAGATAAAATTATAAAATGCTTATGTCCTAGAAGTACGTATGTAAAATTTGTTTATTTTTAAAATTCTTGAAACGGATCAATTTCGAAATTTGGCTCCCTATGAAATGAGCCCAATTAAAAAAAATGAAATGTATTTTAAATTTGTATGAATGTTACAGAGATCGTTGCCGCCCTACCTGCGGTCGTCGACGGAAACTGTTATGATACAGCATGAGTTTGGCAGAAATGTTTTAGACAGGTAATTGACTTTTTCTTTTTTATAATTCTCCTGAAATTCTTTTAAATAAAACATTAGATGGTTGATTACTATGACACAATGGTACTAATTATTATTAAATTAAGGTCCAGGAATTGGCAGATAAACGGGTTAGCTAATAGATTGAGTGAAATTACTATCAAGAATTTATTTCTCAACAGTCCACACCAGAGTCCTCCGCCGCTACCACCCAAAGTGCGCCACCACGAGGCACCGCCGCGACCACCCCCTCTAGAGGAACACCAGTTCTCTGAAGGTATGTATTTGCGTCACCTATTCTATTATTATTCGCTCTAACAGAAAGTCTACACTATACCATTTTCACACCTATATAATTAAATATTATTTGAATATCAAATTTCAGGGCGCAGGCACGAAAGCAGACCACTGGAGAAGACGCATCGTGAACGAGCAAAACTGCCCGCTACTCAGCAAATCGTGAGGAACGATTCACTGAGCTCGCTCAGCCTGGACTCCTTCGGCTCCACCGACAGGGAAATATTCGAAGAGACGGTCAAAGCCGGTCTCTCGAGCGTCAACCCTAGAGCTGAGTTCGACCTGGAGAGCGACAAGGGCAAGGCGCACTCCGTGGAAAGGAAACCGGAAACCGTCCGCCCGGGTAGATATCACAAGTCGCTGGACCGAAGCGACAAGATTTCGCATCGCGGCCCGAAGGTGCGGGACCCCGAGTTCGAAAAGAATCTCGCTTCTGGAGCCTACAACATCAAAAGCACGAACAGAGTCAAGAAATTGGATCAGGACTTCGCGAACGCTCCCCGGTCTCCCTACTCGTACCACGGTGAGACCTCGGGTTCACACCACTCGAGGTTCAGGGGTCACACGCGACTCTACGACGACGGGCCGCCTAGCCTGCCCGCCAGGATCGACGACCCGAGGAGGCCCGAGCGGAGCGACTCCCCGAGCTCGATGAGCAACGACTCCTTCGGATCCACCGACAAGGAGGGTAAAAAATTAATGTCTAATAATATAAGACTGTAATGTTGAAAAAATATTCCCCATGAACATAGGCGATAGAATAATTGCAAAAAAGTTAGGGATCCACATGAAAATTTCTATAATGTAACCCATACTGTAAAAAGATGTCGTCCTTGACCACCAAAGAGACAGGATCTTGTCGCTTTTATCTATACTCTTTGGTGACTTCATGTCATATTTAATCAGGTAATTTAGATATTAATGCAAATTAATGCGAATTCTTGATTTAAATCGGGATCGGAATGAGTAAACCAAACTCGATGCGCATGGAAACAGCACATATTTTATTTTTCACTGTATTTATTTTCCTTTTCGTAGAACATTTATTTAACATAAATTTTCCAACTGCAAACCTGTCGAAAAACTTGATCATCAAAAATATTAAAAGCGTGTCACGTTTTTAAATAATAAAATAAATTGAAGGTTTGAGTTACAAAATACACATATGAATTAACGAATAATTATAATTTATCTCACATCATCATCTAGGATATGCTAATCAACGGCATGATTACCATCGCTAAGAAGTTGGTAAAATTCTAATTAAAAACAAAGTACCTATACATTTATTACAATCTGTTAGTCAATATAGAGGCATCGCTGATAAAATGCAGGAATCTCGGTTGCGATGGTATAGTTATGTGAAAAGTATACTGTCGGGTTACATAGGGAATTTGGCCAAAATAAGGTGTAGTATCAGAGGAAGGTTCCCGAAGCTGAGGCACTAGTGGCGGACAGTCCGTTTGTGGATCTTCGCTTATCTCAAACAACAGATCCGCAACCGCTGCCCATTGCTGGAGACACGGCAATAACCTAGCTCGTCAGTTCACCGTCGTATTGGGCTCTAACCGTACCTTTTGTAACCTTGAAAATACGTCGACTTCAAATTTCTTAACCGTACTCGCTAGCCAGTATAAAATATCATTGCGCCTCCATTTTCTGGGGAGCCGCACCACACAAACACCCCAAGTCAGAGTCATCCAAGAATCCGGCTTGCTTATAAAGCAGACGAGTAAAGTAGTAGTAATAAGTAATAGTAAATAGCCACTAAAATACACCCTTATACATTTTTGTTCTGGGTAGTTGATAAAGTTTTAAATATTACATAAATTAAATGGAATTACTAAAATATGTCAGGTTGTTTAATAATTTAAAAATATATATTAATTAAATCGGTATTACGTGATTTATGTCTATAAATCACGTAATACCCAACAGCAATCCGTTCTGATTGATGTCACATCTTGGCAAACAAATTGTTTTTACCAACGTATTCTCGAATCACTTTCGAGTAGGTTAGCTGTTTGTTTAGTAAGACGTTACGTCAAAAACACGCAATGATAGTCCGGAGCGTTTTTTAAATGGATTTATAAAAAATAAATTGACGAGTTAAAAGTTTATTTTCCGTTAAAATGTATGCAAGATATAATTAAATATGAACTACTTTCTGGAAAAGTCCACTCGCCTATTAAATGAAGAAATTTCTACTTTGACATATGATATACAACTCTTTGTGTTGACGTTACACGTTAGGGCTGTGATATTAGTGGAAAGTTTCCGACTGGGAACGACAGACAGACGCCGTCGACGCCGCCGCGGCGCCCCCTGTAACGATGCACACAACATAAACAATACCCACTAACGACCAACTTAAACACTATCTCGTGCTTCTGACAGCCTGGTATAATGGCAAGCGATCGACTCAAATACCGACCACTGATTAAGCCACGCCTACTAACTTAATTGGACTCCCGAGAGAATATACTTATAAAAATAATGCCTAGCTGTATTAATTTATGCTAGACTGTTAGAAATTCGGCTACAAAAGTATGCAATTTGTCATATACATACATCAGCATTACTTATTATAAAATGACGTCGCTTTCCAACTTTGTACGATTTTTCTTCAAATTTTAAAAAAACATATGAAATATTGTGAACAATTAATGTAATTAAACATAGTTTATATATATAATACTGATTTAATGCTGTTTATATGCTAATTTAACTCGCAAAATACCGAAAGAATTCAACCTCTAAAACAATATTTTAGTCAGAGATATATCCGAAAGCGGGGTAATAAAAAGTGACCACATAAATGCAATGACGGCAAATTTATGAACATTTTCATGTGATATATATTTCTGTAATAAATTTTAGTGTCTGCAAAGTGAATTATGTCTCTCTAATACTTGGTTTATATAATTATTTCGTACACCATCACTATAAAAGAACGAAGCCTTCTGGAGCAGGTGAAGTCATACTGCATTTGAAAAAATCTTACAAAATTCTATTCTTTTGTAAACATTACGAAAATCCAAGAGGGTTTTGGCCATCCATTCGGTTTCATTCTTAGGTTTTCCCCCAAACAATGGTTGACGAGTTTAGGAAATTTACGAATTATTGAATGGTTCTTGTCATGGACGAGAAGTAAATATTAATTAATTGGATAAAAATATAAATGGAGAAATCTGAAGGTGACCACAACCATCCAGTTTGGGGAGAAAACAGTATATTTTTTAATAAATAACCTCGAAGAAGCGGCAAAGATGAATGGCTTTCAGTATGAAATTGAATTCCTCGGTCCATTGCTTTTCAATTGAGGAGGGAACGGTGTACGGCGTTTACCTTTAAAGGTATCGGTATATTCCAGCTTTTATTTCTTTTAACAGTCTGGAAACTGCTATATTATATTCCATAAATAGTTACTATTACTTAGCAGTAACATTGATCGAGAAGCTTCGGTTAGAAGACTCCGATAACATACTAAGTGCTAATGCACGTCACGCGGGTAGTAGAGTAGTAGATTCTGTAGGAGTAGGAGAGAGGTAAAGTAGGAGATTCTGGCTTTCATTAGCGGCTAGGTTAATTAGTATACAGTAACAGCGTTTTCACTTTGGCCACAAGTATGTATTTGTTTTTATTCTATACATATGTTGAAAAAAGTTCACATTTTTATTCCAGGGAGTAAATCTTTCTTTTTATTTGTCCGATAACTGGTCGGATCCACTAGTCAAGGACGATATAGGGGGGGGGGGGTCCCCTATTTCGTCCGTGACAATAGTATCTGCATCCTTTTTGTCCTTTCCATCTACCTTATTTTACTCCATCTCTTACTCCTTTACTTCTATCTCAGAGATGAAAAATCGAAAATAAAACCGGTAGTGGTGCAGCAGTAAGCACCATATCTGAATGAGAGGTAGAGCCACTCTTGTAGTCGTTTTGGTCTGCAGCCGAATGGTTCAGGTGCGTCCGGGTACTTAGTAACTGTTTCTCACATAAAATCGGCGTGAAGTAGCGGCAATTCTATCATGTCAAGCGATGGTACTGCTGCTGCGTTTTCTTCGGTTTATGACAGTTCCCAATCAGATTGTACACGACGTCGGGGTACAGCCACGGCTGGAGCATGCGATTGATGTAGCTCCTCAGGGCGGCTTGGAACGTTGTCATAAAAGAGTGTTTGGGGTCCTTCTGGATCCCCACGTCCAAGCCCAGCGTCGTCTCTGCGGAATAAAATAACCGATGTTATTTTCTGATGCTCATATGCGCGTGGATTATTTGGTCATCGGGGGCAAACAAACATCCGAAATCCTTAATTCCGGTGTACCTGCGCCATGCCAGAGCTGGTGGGATGCAGCATTTACTAAATATCGGAGGAAGTTGAAGAATTTTCTTAAGACAATTTTTAGTTGTTTTTACGGTTGTGGTGAAATCTTTAGCTTCAACCCAAAGTTATCGTATTATAGGGAAATGCTGTTGATGAGCCACTTAGTTGTTAAAAAAAACCTGTGTACTTTATAATACTTAGTGGAAGTATTTGTTTGTTGTACTGTATTATGTACTCGCGTACACACAAACACACACACAACTCCCGCCATAACTTACAACTTAAAAACTTCCGATTTTAATTTTTTCTGAACTCAAATTATTATAATCGAATCTTCGATAAATTTTATTCAGATAAGACCATACCACAAATGGAATCCAGTGAGAAGGCGCTGATGTAATCCCAGCACGAGAAGTTCCCTTTCCCCACAACCGATTCCAATTTCTTAACAGTGGTCTTACTGTGCCGCTCAAACACTGTCATAAAGCCTTTGACAATTCTTGGTTGAAAAGCAGGTTCGAGGATTTTTCGACGTCGGACCCACTCCTCATCTAAAACGACAACAAAAACATTAGTTCTACGCTTGTAACATATTGTCTATATAAATAATAATAATTTTGCCAAATTTCGTACTCCTCCGCGTGCCGAATTTTCGTAAAATTGTACAATGTTATTGCAGGTCCAAGGGCCGCCTAACGAATTTAAACGCCATAGATACCAGTTTATCTAAATTATTTAGACACTATCAACTATGATAGCATTTATAATGTATCATAATTATAAATAATAAACTATGAAAAAATAAGAATAATAAAATAGGATGTCTGCCGACAATTGGTATGTACACAATACATACCAATTATTCTTAATTTTATATATTTTTTTTATTTAGTAAATTTTAAGAGTAAAATTATAATTTTCGTGGGTGTGATTAATTATTTATGTTATCTGTATGTGTGTATGTTTTTTATTTTGGAACGATAATTTCATTCTCAATTTAAGTAGTTAGGTATTTCCATATTTAAGTTTACTCATTAGACCCTTTCGTGTCTAGTCTGCGTTACGCGATACTGGCTGAATGCAAAAAAAAAGCATTTGGTAACAATTTTTTTAAGTGTTAACGTAATGTTAGACACCACATTTACAAATCTTAAAATCGATTTAAGATGAATGACGCAAATCTGTGAAGACTAACGCTTAAAAAAAAGTTGCTTTATTTTTTTAAAACGTTAGGCTTAGAGCCTTGTCATTCATCATGAATCAATTTAAAACATGAATGAAATTATACCATTACCTATGGTTATATTAAAAAACATATCTTTCGACGGGTTATTTTGTATCTATTTTTAATATCGTTCAAGATGATGCCAGGTGTAAACCGTAATGTAACTTTGAAAACATTTTAAAACCGCCATCTTGAAAGTTTACGTTTCGTCAGACTCGAGGCGGGAATCGTTGGGGATCGAACCCACGACCCCCGGAGCAAAAGGCAGGGTCACTGCCCACTGCGCCAACGGGCCAGTTAGATATATAACTTTATAGCAAATAAACTTGAGAAGATTGTTTTTTTTTCTTGTTAATGATGCCGTATAGTCCGATGCATTCACTAAAATATTGTCATGAATAGACACTTTTGGTATTACTTAGTTGTATACATAAAAAGTATATCATTGTCCAGAAGACGCTCATGGTCGTCTATTATTTCGTTTCCCAGATATATCTCGATTTCCTTCACTCCAAATACTGTTTTTGCACATTTTGCATAAACAAATAATAACAAACTGACCTTTCCTTTACACGCTGTGTTAACATTTAAACAGATTGGTCGCTATCCACGAACGTAAACAACAAAAAACGTTTTTTTATCCCTTCATCGAATGCACTGCCTCAGTGAGTCATGACTCATGTACAAAGTGACTGGCGATAGTTTTTTCGGCTCTATAAAGGCACAAGGCCGAAATTTAATCATGAGGTTTGTAGTTAGATTAGGAATAAACTTTAGATAGATACGAGATACGTTTTCTTGTAGGAACTTTTTTGTTCATGAGTATAAATTACTGTTTTTGTTAATAAAAATTTATTTAGCATTAATAAAACTATAAAACGATAGCTCCCACGTAAATCGTCGTTAAATTCTATGCTTTACAGTAGAGCTTTCCACATAACTAAATAGTAATGTAATCGTCACTACTTAATATACTTTTGTATACAATAATGTAATCCTCATTATTGATAATATTTACGACAATTTACGTGGGAGCCGTCGAAAAGTATGCAAATATGGACACAGGCAAAGTACTTCGTACATTTTCAATTGTCCAATATTGTTAGGGTACATTATATTCGTTACATACTGGCTACGTGATATGTTGCTTTTTGACATATTCCCTAAAACCAAACTTCGGCTGCGTTCCACTAAGCGATCGCAACACTCAAAACGCAGCCGTTTCTCCTGTCGACCGCGATCGTCGAGGTCGCGGCGAAAACGTTACTAATGACGTTATTACGTTATATTCACGCTCACAAAACGCGCCATGTCCAAGAGATGGGACGTCTTGGGCGATGTCAAATTGACAATCTTAAAACTTAATCTTATGTCTCCATTTGACACATCGTATCAACGCTCAAAACGCCCCTTATCCCGTTCCACTTGAGTTTACGATCGCAACGCTTGCAAGCAAGTGGAACGGGAACTATTGCGGACGCGAGCGCGGTCGTTGCGATCTCTTAGCGGAACGCAGCGTTGGTGATACTATGCGAGTAAGGTGAGATGTCAAATTTTTAAACCCGAATTTTGACAGCTACTTTGTGGCGATTAAAAACCACTTTAAACTTATTATGATCGCAATTATTTGTATTACACAAAACAATAATGATTTATATTAACACTTTAATGTACTTTACAACTAATTGTATCAATAAATCACAAAAAAATATGATAAAAAAAATCATATCAGCCATAGCTGTTTAAGAGAGGTGCGGCGTTGCCACAATCAAGAAAAAGATGAAATTGGCTAGTCTTGACGATGATCACTCTATACTTATATATAGCTTTGCGGCTGTTACCTATAACACAGGCATTAAGTTGTCTTAGAAACAGACGTCCGTGTGATATAGATAAACATTATTGCGTATAGATGGTATATTTGTGACTTATTTATTTAGATTGTAATTAAATACATGAAGTGTGGAGTAAAAGGATATAAAAGAGTATGAAAATGGAAAAATAAGGCGCGGATACTACTGTCACGGACGCTATAGGAAGAGTGACGATAAAAGAGAAAAGACGAACAAAAAAAAAATAAAAGATAAATATAATATTGGCACTGACGTTATCTGTGCTGCGTAAATTTAAAAAAAAATGTTGTTATCCTAGCAATTAGTGTAGGTATTTATTTAGAAAGCCTACAATTCCTCTTGATTTAAGTTGCGGCTTCTCAGACTGAGGTTCTGCGGCATTCCGACCGCTAAGCTCAGTGAAGTTACAGCGCGGTAAGTAGAATGTCCCATTGCTTACTTGAGCCGAAGGGCTTATTTATTTATTTAACAATAAAACATGCGAAAAGTATACTTAAAAACAATTTTTAATTGACATTTCGAAGGACTTAAACAATTTATCACAAGCACATACATCTTTCAAAAACTGTAAACATAAGAGTCAGAAGCACAATAAAGACAAAAATTTTAATTTAATTTCCAAAGACTATGCTAAGGTATTAATTTTTGATGTTTGATTTGAGGGTGGACAGAAAGTTTTTAAACACGCAAAACTTTGTTTTTTTTTTTACAAGGGGCAAATTAGCAGGCAGCAGGCAGCTAAGTGCCTTCTGGCGCCCTTGGACATCTGCACAACCAGGAGGCGACAAATTCGTCGCCGGCCTTAATGACGAGTTTAGGCCACCGGGAAGTCTCACAAACCGAACGAAACGCGACAACAACACCATCACTAAGAATAAAAGTGATAAGGAAGTTAATACGACTATGTAACTGGCCATAGCGAGTTCTAATTTAAAACGTCCGCAGAGGCCAGCTGTTCCGCGACACGTGCGACCAACATTTTTCCGATATTGCTCGTAACGTGCTTTGAAGTGCAGATTGGCGCGGCTTTAAAACGCACGCTTGACTCGGATGCTACTGGAATTGTTTGCATTATAGCTGTTTATTGTAGAATATAAAACCCGTATGTTCGTTGTCACAAACTATTGTAACTTAGAAATATGTTAAGAATATCTTTGGTTAAGTTGGCAGCAAACAAAATAAGGAAATATCGCTACATTTGACTTCGGTAGTTTTGGACACATATATTTTGATTTATTGTGTTTAGTTTGAAGATATTTCATTGCATGGACATTGTTTTACATATGGAATCAAACGACGTGAAAATATACGAATAACATTAAATCAAAAGGAATATAAAAGTAGGGGTAGCGTTCCTATAAAAAGCTTATAAAATAACTATATGACATATTTGATAGTAGATTTATAGCCTGTGCTATTGTGATATATAAACTATATTATTGTAAAGTTTTATTAAAATCCATTCAGTAGTTTTATTCATCAAGGAGCATCAAACATACATTTGCGTGTATTATATATTCAATAATGACGATTACATTATTGTATACAATAATATATTAAAAAGCGACTATTATATTACAATTGAGTTGTTTGTAAAGCAGTAGCTTTACAGTAGTAAAGCTGGGAATTTGGGGTTACAACAACTTACGCGGGTGGTATCGAATATAAATAATAATCGTTTATATTTAGGATAGGACAAGGAAATGAAAGACATCGTACCTGGGTTTTTTTTGCGGGGGCACACAAGGACGCAGTGCCCTTAAAGAAAATTTCGAAAATATCGAAATACAGAAACAAAATTAAAGAATTTCAAAATGAGTATAACTTCTAAGTGAGTGCATTAGAAGTTATACTTCATTTTAAACTTTAGTTATTTACTTTACACAACTATCACATCTAATGTATCATAAAATAACATTTCAAATTTATTTAATTACTTATTGAAATTGATGTTTTATTTCATTCGTTATTCTATCGCTGCAAATATTTGCATTTGCGAAATGCATGTCCGCTCAATACACAGTAGCAAAGGATGTAAGGGGGGGGGACATATTGTTGTACAGTTTGCGAGAATTAGCGTGCCCCCTAAAAAGAAGTAACAATAAGACCTGATACTATAACTAGATGTACCACCTCGCAACTTTGTCCGCGTCCACTTTTATCACTTAGGGGATTAAAAAATTGGTTTTGGATAAAGATCAATATCATGTTAATAAAAACACCTTCGCAAATAACGTATTATTTTAGAACAAAATTGGTTAGCATAAAGAACTTATTATGACGTTGTACTCGTCATGTGATACGCAAACAAAGGTTCGTGACAGAATTTCGACCAGCCAATAACATTAAAATCTC
Source organism: Charaxes varanes (assembly GCA_024363005.1). Taxonomy (NCBI): domain Eukaryota; kingdom Metazoa; phylum Arthropoda; class Insecta; order Lepidoptera; family Nymphalidae; genus Charaxes; species Charaxes varanes. The sequence goes on along the minus strand of JANCMC010008231.1, from coordinate 194,626 downwards.
TTAAGAATGATGAACCGAACATTCAGTGGATTCAACGATGAACCGAACATTCGGTGGATTCAACGATGAACCGAACATTCGGTGGGCTCAACGATGATCCGAACATTCGGTTCTTAACGAATTTTTTTAAAATCCCAAGCAGACGTAAGTCTCGAGTAGCAAAGCTAGATCATGTATAATTGTCGAGAAAGTTCAGATTTTCTCGTGCTCTTAATGGATTCCACGCTGAGTGACCTACAAACAGACTCGTATGGACGTTAAATTTCAAGGCAAACAGTCATCAACATGTTCACTTGGCGTGGAAAAGCCTAAACGGTGACGTCACGTGCACGCTCTAACCATGTGTACAAGCGTGGGTATACCCCAATACAACACAATGATCATTGTTTATCTTCGAATTCGTTTAATTCTCTTGAGAACTGTTGTTTCATGTAAGGGTATGATAACCTGCACATAGATTAGTGCTGTGTGACCGTAATTCTTTGATCTATTACTAATACTAAACATTAATATTATTAAGCACAAATTCCCAGAACATAATTTGTATTACGAATTCGATACCAAAAATAAAATTTAGAATTTAATTATGTTTTTAGAGCGTTTTTAATAAAATTGCTTGACTAAATGCATATTTATACTAATATATAATGCTGAAGAGTTTGTTTGTTTGTTTGCTAATCTCAAGAACTACTTGTCCGATTTGAAAGATTCCTTCAGTGTTAGATAGCCCGTTTATTGAGGAAGGCTATAGGCAGTATATCATCATTCTAAAATTAATTTTACATCGAAGTTGCGGATGACAACTAGTAGTCATATGTACGGTCTACTTCTTCTCAGAGTCCGCTTTAATTGCATAGGATGTGGCTATGGAGCGAGGTAAAATGACGGACAGCCTGAATGATGTCATCCTCGAAATCTCCACAATCTTTACAATCTCACGACTAATATCAGTGCCATTAATCGGGATCCACTGTCTTACGTGCCGTCCAAATTGGGGAGGGGTTCGGATATTTGAAAACCAATTTTAGAATGGGTCACCCATCTATCATCACCCAGCCGCGGCAAAAACTAATTAACCTAGCGGTCAACTCAACAAATTATAGCTAATAAGAAAAAAGTGACGAAACTTTTCTTTTATATCGGGTAAAAAGACGACCTGATCGTATAACATAGGCCTATTAAATTTTAAGAAAAGAATCAGTTTTACGACCAAAAGTCTTTATTATATTTTATTTGTAAAACCTAGAAACACATAATTATTATAATATAATTATCCGTTATGTAGAATGTGTCTTAGCGGAAGTGTAGGCCCAATTTGGTGTTCGCCTTGGATTACCTAATAATGTTTCACTTGCGCATTAGGACAATAACTTATGTGATATTGTAAATTGCCTGCATTACATAAGTTAAACGACGACATTACTTCCTTGCAACATGACTATTCTGTACTCCAACTACGTTGAAAAATATGTATAATATACCAATGAAATCATGTTAACATAACAAAATGAATTCGAATAATTTTAAAATGAGGAATGATTATGTGTTTATGTGTGGAATTGTAATGATTCTAAGGATTAAGTTTAAAAACGTTTTGTTTTTTAGTTTATATAAGTCAATATATTGAGACAATTTTCTTCGATATCATCCAATAAAAGCCTATTTTGTGTACATTTATATAGTGTATATATTATGTAAGTATTTATTACTGGAAGAATTTATAAAGTCAAAGTGGAAATTTAATTAATAATTCAATTCTGCCTTTTTAATGTTCTTGAGAACGGCCATCATTGTTTTATGTTCTATAGAATAACAGAGATGTAATGTTATCTGATTTTAGGCATCACGTAAGACGTTGTGGGACCTTGACGAAGTAAACCTAAAATACGCAACCTGCCTTCCAAATTAGCTCAACGGCTTCAATCAATAAACTCTGTTCAGCATATGAATTTTTGGTCGGCATGTGAATAGTTTTCTAAGGATTTTCTTACTATGTGGTAGCGTGTCGTACTTCATGATATTAAAATATCTAGGAAAACAGCTGTCAATGCGTTCGAACCGACAGCAGATATTGAGGAAAGTCGCAACACTCACAAAGGGCTGATATCGACGCTGCATACAGCAACGAATGACAACTGGTTTGCTATTTGCAGCAATTGGATATTCCAGTATTTTGCAACTAAGTTTAGCGCATATATACCGCGTTCAATTTAACCGCGGCAAAACTTAACAGAAACTTTTAACATTGAGTTTATATAACTTATGTACGCCATTAATATAATAATAATTATTTTAAAAAATTTGTATGTTTTATATGATACCAGTAGACCCGACCAGGCGTTACTGAGTAATTTAGGAAGGACTTAAGACAAAATTAATAGAAAAAACATCGAGTGTGCTTTAGACCATAGTTTATATATTGAACTTTAAAATGAATTTGCAATTTTATTCACTTTAAACGAGGAATATGCAATAAAATATTATTTTATATAATTGTTCAAGAAAGAAATGAATTCACCCGCTCCAATCACACTTTTCGTAACACTCGCGCCACGCATTCACCAGCTTACTCCCCAAGTAAAGAAGTTTTTCTTCAAAAAGGTCATTAATATAATTAAAACTATCCTATCTCTCAAGTTTGACCAAATTACACATAAATACCAACCTTCATGAATATCGGTTACATAGTCACACCAGACTTTTATATATTAAGATGTGTATGATATGATATGTTTATGTATATGATGTGGATGTGTATATTATGTCAGGTGATAGCCGCGAAAAGGATAGATTAGTGGCGAAACGGGAAGCTGCAAAGCAAAAGAATTTATGAAATTGCAACAACGATCCATCTCCGACCGATGCGGTGGTTCATGGGTCAATAGGACACGTTATTATACATCTTGTGTTGCGACATTGTGACCCAAAAGCGTTCATAAGGCGGTGAAATAATGATATTATTTAATCCGCTCCCCAACCGATCCGGTCCGCGATCGGTCGTAGTTGCGTCACAATACTCTTGGACTAAAAGATCTTGGAGCTAAAAGTCAGACGCATAAAGCAAAATGTGGGCGCTGATCAGCTGATGTTTTTTAAAACTATAATAATCTTAAAACTCAAAAATGACTCTTCAACCGATTGAACTACTGAAATGCATATAATTAAAATAAGATTGTCTGTTTGTAACGTCGAAATAAAATTCTTTCACCAAATACATAGGATAAAAAATCAGTTAAAACTTTTTTGGTAGTCCCGGGTAATCTGCAGAACGACTGGACCGATTTGGATGGGATTTTCACAGGTAGATGGTTGATTATACAATAATCTATATAGGCTACTTTACTTTTAGCTAAATAATTACGGTTTCGCGGAAAAAACAAAAATCACTGAATTTACGCGGGCGAACTCGCGGGTTACATCCAAAACATAATACGATGAAGAAAGTTATGTCTTACAAAATATCTGTATAAAATATATTTATAAGATAGATTTTAGATACATTATAAGTAACCCCAATAATTGAATTATTTTTAATTGTATAATTCAAGTTGTAATGCTTATTTTTCCGGGTACTGCTTTTTGTAACTTGAAAGGCTATTGATAACTTTAAAGCGTGAAATAAATTCCAATTCCAATTAAACTGCAGAAATATTTACGGAGCACTAACCTTGAAAGTTCGCTGAAATATATGTAATATAAAATTAAAAGTAATAAATAAATGTTACCAATAATAAAAATAAAAGTTTCCATAAAATAATTTTATTAAAACTTCCTTATTTAATTCGATGTATTATGTTACTGTACTAAATCTTCAAATAGTAAAATACTTCTCTGCCTTTGTAATGGATTCAAGGTCATAGACATAGTAACTTTAATTTTGATCCAAAGTACACTTATAGGATACCTTTGAATATATACAAATAGTATCCAACGGACGTAATTAATAAAATTAAGAACGAAAAGAGAAATTACTGTACTTTAGGGGGTAAATTTTGAAATCATTCAATAGATGAAGATATATTTAGAGAAAATAAAATAATTCGTTGATAAATTATAGGGATGGCGATTGGCGATTTGCTAAAAGCATTGACAATATGATATCCAATTTGCAGGAAGCCACAGCGATGAACCCCGACATGACGGTCGAAAAGATCGAGATCCAACAACAGAGCACGCAGCCGTAACGCCGCGGCCATTTTGTGCACGCTTTCCGCCATCTTGTGCGTAGCCTTATTCACTTCCTATAATATTTCACACTTTGTACCTTCGCTATATTTTACATTAAATTCATCCCAGCTAACGAGAAATTTGAGCATTTCGAAGGATAGAGCAAAATGGTTTAACTGTTAATTAATAAAAATTATTTTGGTACACTTTTGAAGGGGCCCATTTTGATATGTTGTTTAGAATTTATTTCTGTACACACAGTGTTTATTTCAATTTGTCAGGACTTATTTGTCTTTGCGATGATTTTTAGTCTAAATTGATTAAGACTTATAACGCTAGATGTCTCTGTTTGCTTTATATTTGTCTGCTCATACATGTTAAAATAGAAGTAATGTTAAATGTTAGATGTTTTTGTATTAAGCGTGATATCTGAGATTGTAATACGAAAATTATTTGTGTAATTAAGTGTATTTTATTTGTTCCGTCAAAGTCGGTGGAATGTTTCATTACTTTTCCCATTATTATTATTATTGATCGCAGAATTCTATGACAACCTCGTTAGCTGATTGGTAATAATTTTGTTGTAACTTTTTTGATAGAATTGTGAGCGATCACAACCTCTTAACTATATTGTGAGCCAATGTCACACATATAATTTCTTACTTAAGTTAAACCTCTACACAATGTAAACATTTGCCATTTTTTTCGTACAATTTTCGTCTATGATATAATAGAATACATTACACTTCTTATAGTAAGTCGCGATTTTTGTACTTGTCGTTGCCTGCTCGTATATATAAGATGTAACGTCCGACGACACGACATGTCGTAAGACAAATCGTACGACGCATCGTACGACAACGAGCGTGTGACAAATGTAACTGTATAATACATTATCTAAGATGTGCTGTATATAAGAACTATAAAAACACGTACGATGCAATCGGTACGATGTGGCGCGATTCGCTTTGGATGTTTCGCAAGATGGCGGCCTTGTTTATAATATTTGTATGTATATATTGATACATACGGATATATAGATGTAAGCGACATCACTGCGAATATTAAGTTATTATTATTATTATGATATAATTAATTAATTATTATTAATGGTCAAATTATTATTTTTTTTTATATGTCGATGTTGTGTCGAAGCGCACTTGATTATTTTAATTGTTAAGAATGCAATTCGATATAATGTAAAAATAATGTAAGTTGCAGCATTTTCAAAGTTTAACCGACTTTTAAGGAGGTTTTTTAAGGCTTAGGCTAAGCGATACTGGGCTTTTAGTACGAGTAAAAGTTGCCATAGTGAAAAATCGACGTGTTCGTTTAAGGGTTTATATGATTCTTCAGAAATTTCGACATTAGCTTTAAAACATGTCACACGAGCTAAACCACCGGTATTTAGATTAAAAAGTTAATATTTCTCTCTTTAAAATCTCAAACGACAGCGGGGGAAAATAGACTCGATTGACAAGTCAAACTAAAAAAAATCTATGAAAAACTTTGCCGAATTCAATATCGTATTCACACTATGTTTTGTTTCTTAAGAAACTATATCTTTTTCATTAAATGACAAAAAAAACTGCAGTCTATTATTGAAATGAATTTTAAAAAAAAAAGTTTTGTTATCTGTTGTATTGAAAAAAAAGTTAACAGACGAAGGTAAGCGGCAACTCAGATGGTTTGTACGTGCAATCGGGACCTAAAATGTTAAAAAAAAAATATTATATTTATGACATGTTGCTATAACTATTTCTAATATATTCACCATTTAGGTGCTATTTAGGATTTAATATAATACTACGTCTTGTGTGTTAGTGTCGTATGGAATTTTTTTTAATTTTCTAAGCTGGCAATCTGGAGGTTATACGGCTTTTTTAATAAGTCGCTTGCGCAAAAGGAAAATGGCACAAACAATTAAAATATAAACCTTTTAATCACATATTATTCGATATTCGACCGAAATAATTAAGATTTTTCCAGTTATTATAGAAATTAATCCATGCAAAGAATAAAAAATGCAAATTCTGACACTTTATTTTTATAAATTTGAGGTAATATACCAGATTGTAAATCGTCAATTTTTTTTTTATTTGACGTTTGAAACTTTGGCTTGTCATTTTTAACGACTTCAATAACAGATTAATTAATATTTATTCAATCAAAGAGTTTATTATTTTAGTTGTTTGTTTTAGAGCTGAAGGCTTTCACGGTCGGTGTTTAGGGTCTATACAGTTATTATTAAGGCCAGATCAGCATTTCGTTTAATATCACATGCACAAATCAATTGTATTATTATACGAGTAATATATGGAGATCTTATGAAAAATCCTCTACTATATATAAAATTGGAATAAAATGACGTTAGATCGTACCATTGTATGTAAACGTTTAAGTAAAAACATTTATAAATATTGTATTTATTATCAAATATTTATATGAAACTCACTCAACCTTGTTGTAATACAAAATTATGTGTAGAGCATGAATCTTTGAGCAAAAGGGAGTCCAAATTGTTTTAATATTTGACGAGGCCTTTAAACATGCATTATATTTACGTACACTAAAAGAACACTGAATTCAGTTGGCTGGGTCTCGTATTTAATTTTTTATATCGAGAGTAGGACCTCTTTTTTATTTGGAAAAAGTCGGATATCGTCTCTTTACTCGTATAATAATAAAAGTTTAATTAACAAAAAAAAAAGTCAGCAATCATAATCGTGTCACCATTTTTTATATAAATGACCGGACATTCCAATCTACCTGGTGTATATCGCGAACGAAGTAGATTTACCATATAGATTTCACATTTTCTTTTATTTATATTATATTACTTTATCACATTTTACATATATATAGTTTTTTGTATCTGTAGCTAGCATTTTTTTTATATGTCTGTGGGCTGATAAATGTGAATTCAAATTTTGTTCTATTATATTTATATAATGTATGTTTATATCATTTATACAGAGACACCAAGAATAAAACGGTAGAGTAAGGTTGAGACTAAGCCTTATTATGTACTTTCTATTACTGAACGCGTAAGTTATCAAGTTAACGTAGTTTTAATGCTGTGAATTCAAGATAGAAGTATATTTATGTAACAATAATTAAATGGTGTGAGAAAAATTTACATATCTCACGACCCTTTAAGTTTTGAACCTAACGATACATGATAATTATATTATTGCAATTTATTTTATTCACAAATAGCACAAGTAAACACACTTATGCACAAATTTAGGAATTTCTACTTCAACCAGCAGCCCACAGTTGTCAATAAAAATGCTACAACACTGATATTGTACAATTGTATTGATTAATATATTTCTTATTATAGATGTATGTTTTTGTATTACTTTAAGGGTCTGATTCGCTATGTAAGGTTAGATGGCTGGTTCGACAAACTCATAATTCTACCTGTAACGAAATACCGCTGGTTCGGGATGGTCTTGTCACCTTAAAGAGCCGTCAGAAACTTCGATATAGTGATCGGGTCGATCCGAAATATTACCTTACAACGTGAAAGAAGACTCGACTTTATGAACTACTGATTAAGAATCAGAATTTAAGTGTAGCGTATCTCTTTTTTTTTTATCTGTATGACATATTTTATCTTAATGTGGAATTCTTGAATAAGTGAAAATAATATTACTAGATTTTTTTTTTGATAAATATCAATTTTTTTTATTTGTTCTTCAAGTATTTGGCTCTCTTGTATTCAATATGTAATTTATGTGTATAATGTTCAATCAATATTTTTCTCAAAATTCCTTGTTTCTTTATGTTCATGGTAAACCTACATAAAGCAATAATTATTTTTGAAACGGAAAAAGTAATATTCTTTTCATATTCCTGAATTACAGTGAGTACATTTGAGGGAAAAAGTTTTTATTTTTTCAGTAAACTTCACAATGCGTTTGTAATAAGTACAATCGACGAATTTTTTACTCGTCTAGAGAACGTGTTTCTTTTGTTTTTGAAAGGTAATTTGTTATTTCCTCGAGTGTGCGCCGTGTCTTATGTTTTTTTTATATTTATTGAAGATGTTTATTTTTCTACGAGTCCCAGCTCCGTATTATTTGATATTTAACGAAGTTATGACGTAACAGATATTACAATAAAAATGCTTTGTTTTAAAAAAATATGGCTTTTATTTGACATCATTCGTATATCTACAATTAGTTGTACTTAGTAAAGGTTGTACTATCACACAGTTTCATATACGTTTAAAATCTCTTTCCTTTCGACTACGTAGTAATCTTATCAGTAGTCATTACGAAACCGATCACAAAGGACGTATTTTCTGCTTAGAACCCAAAACAGTGCAGAAATGTATGAAATTTCATTGTTGCACTCTTTTACATTAATGCATTTTTTTATATTTTCATATAAATTTCCCACTGACGTTTGAAGTCTCCCGTAAAGATTCATATAAAATGTATGTTTTAGATTAAAAAGATAGTGGTTGACAAAAAAAAAACGACTGAATAAAACCGAAAAAAAAAACAATACGCATTCTATGCCATTGTAAAACTCTGATTCGTCATAATTAGCAACATAGTTTAAAAAAAGGAAAAAGATAGATGTAGTCGAAAGAAAAGTAGATCACGCATCTTGTTTAAGTGTGATTATTAAAGTGTCATGTTAATTTAGTGCCTTTAGAGCTTTAGGGCACCAAGATAACACTCGTGCATTAATAAAAGTCACTTCGGTTTTTATGGGTACGTATCCACAATATTTCATAATAAAACATTTCAGGATACCTGTAATTCTGTATGTAATTTTAATTAGAATGCGTATAATTCATATTATAAAGTCTGAAATGGGCTTGAATCTAGTTTATCAAACATTGATAAAAAATGGGCTAGAAAGAATGTACTATTAGGTACACTTAAAGCGATTTATTGCATTAAAACAAACATATCTTTATATACTACGCGCTATGTAAAATGGACTAGACGGGCCTTATGTACTAATACCAACTTTACCCCAAAATGTTTCCAATACTTTTTACAATACCATCATTGTTTCTATATTTGATTCCACTGGTTCCTAAGCCGTATGGATATCTGCCGCCAGTCTGGAGGAAGTAGTTTCCCGCGGTGCCAGGTTTAGCTACATGACCCATGTAACTGAAAAGTAGATAGCGTTAAAACCTGGATGGATAACAAAATTAAAAAGAGTCTGAAGTGGACTCACATAGTTCATAAGCTAGAATTAAGTCCATAGACATAAGGTAATAAACTGCTGTTTTTGAGAGCCCTAAGCTGTCAAAGTAATAAAAAAGTAAACAAAATACACTATGTAAAAAAGAGCACGGACGAATTGACCTGCGGGAGTTGTTTTATTGTAAAAAAAACCTGGCTGGATCAGGAAAAACAAAGGAGAAAAAAAGAAGGAAAATGTTATGTCTAATTAAAGGTAGCGCCATGCCTGTAGCTGAATTGGGCCGGCGCGTCTGGCTACTAGTACCTCTTTCTTTCTTTAAATAAGATCTGCGCGAAGTAGCGGCAATGTTGTCACATCAAGCCATGGACGTCAAAATAATGCTCAAAATTCTAAGCATGTTTGAGAAAAATATCTTTTACTAGCGAACCCGACAGACTTTGTCCTGCCCAAACGTTGGTTATAACATTACTCCCCGTTCCGTTTCCTTTTCGCTTTGCCATTCCTTTTTTATCATACAAACCTTACGAGATAGAACAAAATAATGTACTACGGAAATGTACATCTTAAAAATATTTATAATAAAGTCCACGATAGCAAATGTCATGGCATATCTCCTAAGTATAACCCATAGGATCCATTTTCATCTTTTACATAATACAAAAAATAATGAACTATTTACAACGCTATTTTAAAGAATACCGTATTAATCCTTATCTATTTAAATAAGCTAGATACCTTGTACATTTTATGTTGATCAAAATTGCCCTTTACAGTACATAATTCAAATGAAGATCTTAGAAGATATGAGAGATTTAAAATACGGTGAGAGAGCGGCCCGACGGCGGGCGCTCGGTGGCGTAAGCGACTAATAGATGGCGCTATAATTTGATATAAAAAATAAGCCAACTTTCGGTAGGACAACCTTTGCCGGTTCTGTTAGTTGATTATAATATGCAAAGTATACCTTATTTCCGATTCACAGTCTCCTTTCTTAAAAGCGTCACAGTCTTTGCATTTCACTGCTGGGAAGCCCTCGGGGTACAACAAGGATTCACCATAAAGTTGCCAGGCGCGGGAGTGCGAACAAGTTTGTAGCAAACAGTTTGGTTGCATTAGCCCACAGTTGGGATAGAAGTCCTTATGTCCTGGTACAAAAATATTTGTTTGGCACAAAAATATATGTTTATGTTTACTTTGCTTAATGGCCCTTATTTATTAGCCTTATTATGTGGAGCGAGTTAAGATGACGGCCGTCTGACGTCATCTCCGGAAACCCAATAACCTCACGACTAATATCACAAAGTGACATTAACCGGGACCCACTGTCTTACGTGCTTTCCGAAACACGCCAATGGTCGAAAAAAAACCCAGTGCTAGAATCGGTCACCCATCTATCACCCGGCCGCTGTAAGAACTGCTTAACATTGCGATCGACTCAAATGCCGGACATATTTATTAGTCATTTTAATGAAAATTGAGCGGACCTTTTATTTATCTCATTGCATTTAATAAGCTTGTAACTTTACAACTTAAATACAATTTTTTTTGCCAAAAATAAGTTTTCAGCTAAAAGATAATAAAAAAGTTGAATTTAATTTAATCTTCAAACCGTTGTTTATATTTTCGTGCATAACATTTACAGCGACACGATCATTGTTGACTTGATACAGGCATCCTCATATCCGCATCGTATCAAACGGATTTTTTTTACAACGCCACCACCAACGACACCACTCCATGAGTGTTGCATTCCGTATGACGTCATCGGCATGCATCGCAGCATCGCCATTACCGATGCGTAAACTCGTGCGATTTGTACGATGCGGATGATTGGACGCATTTCGCATGCTTAATGGTAAAACTGACAGATTACGTTTTAGGTCTAAAGTGATTTAATGATACAGGCAGCACGGTTTCAATGTCCTCTATCAGCCAATCTAAGAATTATTTCGAAATCTCCACCCAACACTGAGATACAGCTATTTTTGTTTTTTTTTTTTAACTAAAATGGGTTTTTGTTACATAGACAAACATATAAATATATATATATCATTAAAATAACATTTCAATATTATTTGACGGGCCCGTTGGCGCAATGGGCAGTGATCCTGCCTACCGCTCCAGGGTCGTGGGTTCGCTTCCCACCTCAAACCTGGGTGTATTATCTATGTATTTATATATTTCTACAAAAAATATATATTTGTGTATAACACGAGTCTGTCATACAGGCATTAAGTTGTCTACTTTAGGAACAGGCATTCGTGTGTCATATATGTTTATTCAACACTTCATTAGCTATAATTAAAAAAAACATAATTTGTTACTTTACTGTCGTTTTTTATCAAAGTATAAGCGTAATAAGTCGTAAACGACAGAACGTTTTTTCCGATTTCCCAAACATCAACTTTTTGAGTTAGGTCACTTTGCTATTAAGCATGCGATTTGTATGGCTTTCCATACAAATAATATTATATTCACTTTGATACGATTCCGTACGATGCGGACATTTGGACGCCTGCCGCACGATCTCGAGAATAAGAACATTTTACTTACTTAGACAAAAGCAGGCCTTTTAATTGAAAGGGAAAAAAAACTGGCCTTACACAAGATTTCCTTTTATAAAAAAAATTATCAACACACCTACAGGATCCCTCATCCCATAGACACCAGCATCAGTATGTATCACGTCTACAAAGAACGCATCCGAATGCTTCAGTCTAAGATCCGGTTCAACGTGGGTGAAGCAGGGTCCGGCTGGATCCAAACCGGATATCCGGCCGATCGATTTCCCGGTCAAGTCTTTGAAGGATTTTCCAGCAAATCCGCAAATGTGCGCGCCAAGACTGTGCCCAATCATATGGATTTGGGATGGATCTTGACCCTCTGTAAAGATATATTAGGCATACTTGAAGCGTAAACGTCTAAGTTTTTTTATCGGAAAATATCCTGTTCAAATGACTGCAAAAGCGTCACATCTCGTTGGTGGTGTGTGCAGGGGAGTAACGCGTCATTTGCATTGGTTCAGACCAAATGATGAATTATTATAGGGGAAATTTGAATATAATTTATATCTAAAGAATTTCTTACGTTCTTTTAAAAGAAAAAGACTCAATGGTTGTATGTAAAGTCAGTTTTCGGCCGATAATTTACGTGATAACGCCGAATGGTTAAGTTAATCGTTTTCTATTTCGCTTGTTCCGATTATCGCTTGCACACTCTGCTCAGACGGAACATTGTGCCTTTACTTAAATCGCGCTCTCGCTTGTACGCTCGGCTTAGGTGGAACGTGACACTTTTTCGTGCGTGCGTCCGGCATTCATCGATTTATAAGAAATTATAACGTCAAAAAAAGTTCCCCAGATAGGCGCGTCATTTAGAAAAGTACTAATTTTTTTTGACTAATAATAACTAAGAAACACTTCTTTTTTATCTATGCATGGTATAAAACAAAGTCACTTCCCGTTCTTGTACGCTTAAATCTTTAAAACTACTCAACGGATTTTGATGCGGTTTTCATCAATAGATACTGTTCATACAAGAACAATACATGCATAGCTATTTATGTACATTACCCGTGCATAATAATTTGTTAACACTAATTGAACGAAAAGAGTTTGTTAGATTCGCTTCTGCTTTAGGCTTGAATTTTTATTTATGGTGATGTTTATTAACCATGAAGTAGGTAAAAAAATTGATTACCGGTTCATACAATAACTTGTTATTATTAAGTGGTTAATTGTTCAGGCATAGAATAATTAAATTAGCTACAATTACATTTAAAATATTGTTGTATACAATGTACATCCACATCAGTGCAGCGGTATTAGGTTAGGATAAACCGGACACAATCAGATGAATATAAAAATAAAAGCCTGATTTATATGTTCACTATTAAATTACATTATATCACACACTTTATGACTATAATAAAACTTAATTATAGCTTGTCTACCGGCGCTTGTATTCAAAGGATTTAAATCATGTAATCAGAAATCGTAAATCATTCGTACGTGACTAGAATAAGGACGCTATAATTATCTGGAATCACATTTACGCACATAGCTAAATATTTATTATGCGAATTAGATTTCGAAATTTTTTAACCACAGGTTCCCAAAAACAATGATGTATTTTATGTATGATGTTTATTTATTATATTATACTATCATTTATATAAATATCTTACTATAAACATATTTTTAAATATTAATATAAAAATACAAACATTTAAAAATATATAAAAAATAGATGACCACCGGAGGCGAGACAAGGACCCAAGCAACCGGTGGTTAGGGCTCCAGATTGAGAAACTTCCTCACAATACGTGCCGTCTCAAGCGACTTTTCCTGTTTTCATGAAACTTTTTTATTTGAAAGCCTGATTTTTAATTATACAGCAATTTTCAAATAAATGTGACAAAACAAAGCCATTTTTTGAAAAATCAATCTTTTATGCCAATATACATAAGTTTTGAGTCCATTTAATTGCATGCGAGTGTGTAATTAAATACAAGCTGTGGCTGTACTAATTAAAGCCTCGATCACGAAAGAATACGTACTTGAATAAACTATTTTTGGTTTCTTTTATATAACCCGAGCACTGATTCCGGTAAAGTGCTTAACAGTGACTGGCCCAAAAATATACTCTATACAAATAAAATTATGTTAAAATATCAGATTTATACGTTATTTGGGTACTTTAAATGTATATGTATAAATAACACTGTGAACCTACATAGTTGATGCATAGATTTATTTGTAAATTTCGTCACTAAAAAACCCAGATGTAGTATTTTGTAGCATTACTTTATGTTATCATCTGGGGTTATCATATTGGGCCACCTGACCCTCATTTTATTTAATATAAATAAAATTAAATAACATTTGCAATAAATAGTGTGTTGGTTTTTCTAGTGCTGTAGACATAGACTACGGTGGCTGCATAGCCTCACCCCTACCCGTAGGTGGCCCATATGCCTGTTTTCACTTCAATTACATAAATAAGACCTACAAATCATTCCTAGAATTTGTTTAAAAAATACAGTCGAGAAGCGTCCATAGAATGTTTTTAAAGTAACCCACTTTTTGGCTTCACAACTGTGCACCGGCGCTGAAGCCTTACTACTGATAATTAATTTAACAGCGCCAGTTAATCAGCTTACTTGGCCCGGCAGTGTAGTACTGCGCTGTTAATGTATCTTCATACAAAACACTTAGCCACTTCAATGGTCTCCATACACTGCGCTGTTAAAGTATCTTCATACAAAACTACTAGCCACTATAATGATCTCGATACATTGCGTTAAACTTTCTTCATAGAAAACACTTGGCCTCGTAAAGGTCTCTACACACTGCGCTGTTCAAGTACATATCTTTGTAAACAACAACTAGCTACATAAAGGTATCATACAAAGTAAAGGATGTTAATCCGCGAAGCTAAAGCGTCCGCGATGTTCGTTAGTAAAATTAAGATGCCGGTTTTGTTAAGATAAAAAATCTGTATCGACATATTTACATTTAATCATAATGCGTTGCAAACTTGTAACTACATACCGGATACGTCTAACTCAGTGGTGACCAACCTGTTCTATGCATAACCCTGAGGGTACGCAGAAGATAAGTATATTAGTAATGACGGAAATACTTAAAAGATACAACACCATAAATAAGTCTTTAGACTCAGTATTAGTTTCATTACAAGATTGACAACAAATAGAACTTAAAAGAAACGAGATATATTTTTAAGAATAAGAAGTAGAAGTAATTACTTGCTATGATTATCAATGCCTCCTTTCAATATAACGGTGAGATCAAGGTCTTTTTGTGGGAGCAAGCGGGGGACGCAGTGCCCCTAAGGGACTATCGAAAAACTGCCATTATAAATGAAAAAAAAATTAAAATTAAATGACGCGTAGAACCCTCACCACTTGTTAGAAGTTATACTTCTTTTTAAACTTTAATAACACAATCATCACTAAATACCAAATATCGTAAAATAACGTTTGAAATTATTTAGTTTTAGCCCTCATTCGCACGAGAGCTTTTTTACCGCGCGTTTAAAAAGCGTTCAAATATAACATATGAACTTCCAAGTTTTTGTTCACACGCGTCGCTTTTTTATCGAGCAATGTTCTATTCTCTACACTATATATGTTTACATATAAACTATATTTTCTATCGACAATGCTAAAAAGCACCAACGCTGAGATTTTAAACAACGCTTTTTTGACTCTCAGGCGAATGAGGGCTAACGGTTATCGCAGACATCAATTTTAAAGTTAGTGGTTACTAAAAGCATGGAATGCTTGAGGAGGGCGTTCCTTCAGTAGTAGTAAATTTTGCGCTATCCATATAAAAAAAAAAAAAAACACTAAAGTATAGTCAACCATGAAAGTGCTGTAACGTTTTGGAAGATAGTTTCTACTTAAAGAAAATTTTACTAAGGGTTATGGTTAGAAACTAACGTAATGTATAACAAGCAAAAATGAGCCTTTTAATAAAATGACGTTCAAACGACATTCGACTTTAGTGTGCCGAACCAATTTCTTGGTCGGCTATACAAAATTTAAATTTGTTTTCCAAGAAATTGTTATAAGTACTGATTAATTTTTTAAAGTGTAATAGGTATATTTAATAACGTTTTTATCTTAATCTCGTTTTGTTATGTAGTTTTTATTACGTCTTTATCTTAATTACTGGTCGTAACCATATTTGTGACCGTGACTTATTTCTGTTCCCAAATTCCGTTGACAATAGTAGGTTGTAAAAGTGGTTGAACTTTGAACTATAATAGGAAAGATTGCCTCCAAATTATAAGACTTCTATTAATATTAAGTGTGACCATAATTCATTACAGTGCTACCAACATCGATAACAATATCAATTTGTATTGGTGGTTTTTCGGCGAATTAATATAGAAATAGTGACAGCTTATAATACCGGCGCAAGATATAGCTTCATTTGAATGATCATGTAGTGTGACCAGGGACTTTGTGTCACTTCACAAAATTTTGTAGTACTTTGTGGACTTCAAGGACAAAACTGTACAACCACTTTGAGCTACCTCTTTCTCCGGTATCGTACAAACGACATTTTGTTTCAATTTTCGCCTACTCTTTTTAATTGGTTAATTTTATGAATAGCTTAACTAATATTGCTAACAATTCGACCCTTTTGTACCCTCACTTAGAAACAGCAACAATATATGATTAACGAAACTTAAGTTATAAGATAATCGACCGTCCCTACGTACAAAGCGATATCGTTACGCTTAATCACAAACTGACCTATTATGTTTTGGGTCTAAAGTTAGTTAATGATACAGACAGCTTCATTTCAACGTCCCCTATCTACCAATCTAAGAATTATTATATCTCCATCCACCGCTGTGATACATCTATTTTTGTGTTTTAACTGAAATCAGTTCTTAATTAAAAAGACAAAAAAATAATAATAAAATAACATTTCAATGTGCTTCTGACTTGCAATGATGAATTCATTAACCGGTATTAAAATACGTCACACTACAACGTCGCTTTTAGAGTTCCGTAGTACTACAAGGAACCCTTATAATTTCCCTCTGTCCGTCCATCTGCCTGTTCACCCGGAACTTAGATATTCTTAACATAGAAAAGTGTTCTTTACATCTAATTTAGAGAATAACTATTGGCTAATGAAACTCGTTAAGAAATTACTTATGCGTATCATCGTTGCAGTATAATTATATAAACTATATAATGCCGGCTGGTCGAAATTCGCCCTCAAATCATTACATTTAAGTATTAAAAAATTACAAAACTATAGTTCTTTGTAAAGCGACATTGATATACCTAGCATTTCCAAACTATTAGACGTAGAGACTTAAAAATTTCCATGTTGATACAACATGCTAAAAACTAATTAGGAAAATTATTTTGAGCGAAATCGGACAACAGCTTTTGAAGATATTTAACAAATACGTTTATAGCGGATCAGACACGGAACCCTTCTATACAAGCGTGTCTTGACACGCTCTTGGCCATTATTTATTTATTTTTAATTATAGCAACCAATTTACACAAAGATATTCAAGTCAGATGCATGGAAAAATTTAAATATGGAAGAAAGTCCAAAAAAAGAAATAAGGATACGGACATCTTACACTTACCTTTGGCACAAAAACCAAACAGAGAGTGGCTGTGGTGCAAAATATAATGAATATCGCAATAAGGACAAATAAGGCATCCTTATGATCAGCCAGAACCTGTAAAAATATTATAACACATTAAAAGAAATTACAGTTACACGTGAAAAATCTTCATTTTTTTTTTTATGTTACAAGGGGGCCATTTCTTTTTTTTTTAATTTATTGAATTCATGTCGCATAAAACAGTCTAAAAGTATAGAATTGAGTTCTTATAAACGGATGCGAAGGATTTTATTCGCGAAAAGAGTCCAAATAAAAACCTACGATTTTCTTAATTTAGAAATTATGCGTTTCTCGTGGATATAGAAGATAAATGAACTATATATGTGTGAAATGTCTTTCACTCTGATAGATTATAATTAGGTCTTTTTTCCTCAAACCGATAGCTAATGCATATATCTATTGTATAAACATATGTTAACTTATAGGCCACATACAGATATGTTTTAGGAAAGTTAATAGGCATGATTACTAAACTAATTGAGTGTATACAATATTGTAGAAACAAATATGTTAAAAAGACATTTATATATTTTATATGAAATATTGGTTAATGCATCTATAAACACTAACGTAGTCCGCTAAGATTGCACGTTAAAATCAACATTTACGGAATACAAACTCAGATTAGAAGATAAAATCTTATGCATCGTGCTCGTTTAATCCAATCTGCGAGATGTTAGGAAACATGTGTACGCTATCAGCCGGATAGCGCTGTCATTAAGCTGTAGGACTCTTATCTGCAAGTGTTCTTATGTAACGTTTGCTAGACAACCTAATGACTACATATCCTCGACAAAACCCTCAAAATTTATACAAGCGACTTCATCCGCGTTTGATGATCTTCTTAAATGTCGAAAGCTTAAATTTTTTTTTTTGCTGACTCTATTACTACTACATTTACTAAAATCCCATCAAAATCTACCCAGCCGAATCGAAGGTCTGAAATTCGAAAAGCTATCTAAATTTACCTACAAAGTTGGTGACTTCAAATTCTAATGACGTAATTTTCTATTACAGATGCCCAAAGGTTACAAACTATGTCATGTTTCATAGAGAACATCATAAAGTGCTGCCAGAGATCACCAGTGTTAAAGTCCCAAGACCATCATCAATCATGTTTTGTTTGTACATTCCGTAGCTGAGAGTAACATTGTATTAATTTTAGAAATTCACTCGCCAGATAAGTGACCTATCGAACGCTGATAGAATTTTTCAAATCGGACCAGTAGTTCCTGAGATTAGCGCGTTCAAGCAAATAAACAAATTCTTGAGCTTTATATATTAGTATACCCAAACATTGAAATGCTCGTGCTAAGCCCACAAAATTCTAGTCGACTTGACAACTTTACTTGGATTGAAATGCTCGTACAGGGCCCACAAAATTCTAGTCGACTCGACGACTTTACTTAGATTGAAATGTTCGGCCTAGCAAGGCCCACAAAATTCTAGTCGACTCGTCAATTTTACTTGGATTGAAATGTTCGTACTAGGCCCACAAAATTCTAGTCGACTCGACGATTTTACTTGGATTGAAATGCTCGTACATGACCCACAAAATTCTAGTAGACTCATTAACTTTACTTGGATTAAAATATTCGTGCTAGGCCCACAAAATTCTAGTCGACTCGACGACTTTACTTAGATTGAAATGTTCGTGCTAGGCCCAAAAAATTCTAGTCGACTCGACGACTTTACTTAGATTGAAATGTTCGTGCTAGGCCCACAAAATTCTAGTTGACTCATTAACTTTACTTGGATTAAAATATTCGTGCTAAGCCCACAAAATTCTAGTCGACTCGACAACTTTACTTGGTTTTAAATGCTCCTGCTAGGCCCAAAGGATTCGAGTCGACTCGACGACTTTACTTAGATTGAAATGTTCGTGCTAACCTCACGGTATAACCTACATATTTGTAGATATACCCAGCACAAAAGCTGTCCGCAAAGACTGAAATATAACTCCCATAATAACAAGAAAGAAATTCTCACCTGAAACCTTTCATCGTTCGTGTACGTGGTGTTTGTATATCAGTACCTAGGTGTTAGCCGCGTCTTCTCTATTTTCTTTATTCATTTCTTTGTGGTTGTTCAATGCTAATGTATTGCGAAATTGAAATTTTTTGTCGGCTTTTCATGAAATGCAATTTTTTTTTACTTTTTTTTTAACTGAATACTGTATAATATCATTATTACTACCTAATGCAATGTGATTTTCAATCAGAAACAAATTTCTTCAGTGTTTTACATCAAACCGCAATGTAAATAAAACTTAAAAGTACGTAATAGGCGTAGCGCTGCGCGGGTCGTTGACTTGTTTTGCGCTTCAACATTTTGTTCGCGATACATTGCGCGCTCAAGCATGGGATGAAGATGGCAATACCTGTAACCGCTCATTTCCGAGATGAATGATTATCGTAAACTTATTTAGGACATTTAATTTAGCCTTATCACAAAGTTTGCCTTACGATGTCAGATACACCTTGTATAAAATTTAACAATTAGTTTATATTATTTCAAGTATTTTTAGAAGAATTTTCTAATACAGCTCTAAGTCATTTAACTCGATGGCTTTATTAGTCAGGTAATGGTCGAAATCTTTTACCTGTTTTAACTGTTTCTTACTTGAAGTCTTTTTCTTGGATATACATATACTTTTGAGCTTGGAATAGGAACTAGGATAGGATAGGAAAAGTAATATTTACCCCTTCTTTCGGCGTTTCATTCGACGAATAAACTTAAGAATAATTTAGGCAAAAAAAACAAATCTTTATATTGCTCCTTTATCAATTTTGCTAGCATCAATTTTCTTCCACTATGCAAGCCAATTTACAGACACATTGACGTCATAAATTGTTCTCCGAAAACGGATATGATTGTTATTTTCTTTTAATTGATTATGTCATTTGACCCGTATAATAGTAGACTAGGAAAAATCTGTAATTATTTCCACTTTTAACAGATTTAGTGACTGTTTGCGGTATAGTGTTTCTTACTAATTTGTTGTATAAAATAAAATCAACTGTAAACAATCTATCACGCTCTGGTTTTGGTTACGCAACAGTGCAAATTTTATTATACAATCCAAACCAAGTTCACGGGTATAAAATAGTTTTAAAAATCTTATTTTTCTAAAGTACAAATAGAATTTTACCTTATACTATTATGATTTCGGGTAAGCAAAACCAAATAGCAAAAAATTACTGAGGTTTTTTTCTGTTTTCCAGGTAAACTGGGACAGCTTAAGGCCAGAAAATGAGTTATACGTGAGTTCACTCAGATATTTAATATCCTTATTTCGCTTGCTTATAAATCAGTAGACTTCGCACAGCCGTCGTTTTTTTAAAATATTACAGTAAATGAAAGTAGCCAAGAGCGTGTCAAGTCACGCTTATATGGAAGGGTTCCGTATCTGAGACGCTATAAAGGTATTTATTAAATAATTTGCAATATAATTTTCCTAATGAGAATATACTATCAACATGACGAAATTTCAAGTCTCTATATCTAATAGTATGGAAGTCGTAGAGGGGAGATCATCATGTGGGCGTACAGACGATCGGATGTATCATACGGATTGACC
The DNA here is from genome assembly GCA_024363005.1 of Charaxes varanes. NCBI lineage: Eukaryota > Metazoa > Arthropoda > Insecta > Lepidoptera > Nymphalidae > Charaxes > Charaxes varanes. The sequence goes on along the minus strand of JANCMC010008231.1, from coordinate 173,514 downwards.
GAAGTTATAAGGGTTCCTTGTAGGAACCCTAAAGAAGCCAATGCCAATATCACGCAGATACAGGACCGGTACTTAGAGTACTTTTTTGATATTTCAGTACTTCCCGTCGCACCCCCGGTCGCAGCCAGAGCAACTTAACTTAGCGATCGACTCAAATGCCGACCACCGATTAGGCCACGACCTCCTCGAAATATACAGGAGAGCGCATAAACTTAAAGTAGATCAGCATAAGAAAAGTACGGCTGCCATATACCAAAACCTAGTAAGGAACACTTTTGCACTGCAGACTCCCCGCCCATCCTCTCTCTGCTTCCGTATATTTGGCCTAGATTATAAAACCTAGTAAATTGTATCGAATATTTAAAAACCTAGCAGGTGCAGAGACTTCTAGGTTTTTCGAATTGGTTAAAGTAATTTCCTAGGTTTTTAAAGCTGTTACTAGGTAACGATTTTCAAATATATCTGTTTTATACGAGTTCAAACCTCAGTTAGAGCCTCAATAGCTCAACGGTATAAGGTATGGACTGAAATCCGCAAGGTACGCGTTTCAAACCCCACCACCGTTGGGGTATTGTCGTACCCACTCCTAATACAAGCTTTTTATTTAAGCTTAGTAGGAGGGGGAAAGGGAATATTAGACATTCCTAAAAAGTATTCCTAATATTCTTTTATAACATAAAAAAAAACCGTCTGTGTTTTTTGTATTTGTTTGTGACCTATCACGTTATTAAGATTATACAATAAAACGATTTTTGTGAAATCTGCCCCTTACTAAGTTTTGAAATGGGCAGCCCGAGTTGGCAGTTAATGTAACTGTATTATAAGCTTCTCCTAGGTCGAACCGGTAAAATTGTAGACCTTATAAAAAAGTATCTAACATAAAATAGACTTACTAAAAAAATTAAAACACTAGTTGTTACCCGCGACTTCGTGATGATTTTTTTTTATGTTTGTGACCCAGGTGTAGGTTTAGGAGCGCGCTCTTTATAGTGATCACTAACACTGACCTTCACTGCCAGTGTTCCCTCACCTATCTAGCCAAATCTGGTGTGATCCTACTAGTGCGGCATTAGCTGGCCTTTTTCTAGAAAATACAATATTAAAAAAATCGTATAATGACCAAAAATTTATGGAGGAATACGCCTATAAATTATGTCGTTTCGTCGTCGTTGGCGAACGAAGCGTGGCGGATGTTCATCTACTAAATACTGTCATACGGAGCGGCGAAGCGTAGCTACCTTTAGTAATGCCATGCTGAGATATGACGTAATTTTAAATGAGGCACAAAATTTCCTTATTACATACACGCGACTATTTTTGAACTGAAAACTTCTTTCCGTTGGGCATTTTTGAAATGGTTTTATGATTATTTGTGTTTACTTCAGTTTAGTATCTATTCTTTTCAAATTGAATTTGTACTTTTATATCTATGGGTGTTACCTGAAATAAAATGACTACACTATTGCATTCGGGTCATTGTCATCAAACGTTTGACTTTGCCGACACCTCTAACCATTTATTTTGAACACACTTGGCTCCCAGAGGGCCAGTGTACTTTTTTTATGAATATTGGAAATAATTTTTAAGGTATGTCTATTTTTGTTCTTTCCCATCCTACTAAGCTTAAATTAAAAGCTTGTCAGGAGTGAGTGAGTGCGTGGTATCGAACCGGTTATCTTGCGGATTTCAGTCCATTCCTTCTGCCATTGAGTTGGATGGAGTGAGGCTCCAAAAAGTCATCTTTGCTTGTTCACCCACCCAAATATGACTTTTTTTAGTGTAATACACAGGTTTGTAATATAAAACATATAAAGTATATGTGTAGAAAAGATATGGTTCTTAACCTAATTGTAAAATATAAATTGTAAATTTTCTTGTTTCGATATTCAATGATATTTTAAAGACAAAAGTATTAAGACTCATCGAAAATTTTCTAAATACTCTCTAAAATTTAAGTTTCCTAAGATACTGTTTTAGCAAATAATATTTATTAGATAATAAGATTTCAACACGTTGGCATACATGTATTTTAATGTATTTTTGCATGCGAATGTTGTGTATGCCTATAAAAGGCTTGTCACATTGAATACGTAAGCTTGTAAGATTCTTTAAATTAAGTTTTGTGAATATATATAATACCTATTTAAATAAAATTAAAAAAAATAAAAATAAAAAAATTATACTAATCAATTATAAAACACTTTAGTGAAGTTTTTAAAAGAAATAATAAGACAGTGTAAGCCTGTAGTTTAATATCTGGGCCATATAATGCGCAGAAAGAAGTACCAACTGCTCCAGCTTATAATTCAGGGGAAGATACAAGGGAGGAGACACCCTGGAAGAAGACGAACCTCATGGATCAAAAATGATGGACATGGTTTGTTATAAGCACCAGATCCTGCTTCTGTGCTACTGTCTGTAGGATCCAAATTGCCATCTGCAATACTTGAAGGGTATTTCGTTTTGCAAGAAAACAATAAAATTTAATCGAGTATAGAAAATGTGTTGTGTCATTTTGTATGGAATTCAAGGGAAGATACAAGGGAGGAGACATCCTGGAAGAAGACGAGCATCATGGATCAAAATGACGGACATGGTTTGTTATAAGCACCGGATCCTGCTTCTGTGCTGCTGTCTGTAAGATCCAAATTTCCTGCAATACGTGAAGGGTATTTTGTTTTGCAAGAAAACAATAAAATTTAATCGAGTATACAAAATATGTTGTCATTTTGTACGGAATTTCGTCAACGACAAGCGTGAAGCGTGGCAGAATGTCGCTTGAATGGATGAAGCTATATGGAGTGTTGAAGCAGAGTTATTTCTAAAAATATTATGTATTACAATTTTAAACAAACGACAGCTGTCGCTCATATGTAATCTGATCATAAAAACACGTATTTTAGTGTACCTTTTCAGTTGTCACCAGTTTGGAACAAAATTATAAATGACGAATATTTATTTTCTACATCGTTTTTTAGGGTTCCGTAGTACTTACAAGGAACTCTTTTAATTTCGCCCTGTCCGTCGGTCTGTCTGTCCATAAGGTGGTCCTCCCCCCCTAGCATTTCTAAATGTTTAGACGTAGATACTTGAAATTTTGTTTTGTTGTAGATACTTGACATGTTGATAGAGCATGCCAGAAACTCATTAGGAAAGTTATTCTGAACGAAATCGGACTAGAACTTTTGAAGTTATTTAAGAAATACGTTTATAGCGCATCAGATACGGAACCATTCTATATAAGCGTGTCTTAACATTTACGTTATTTTCTTAAGATTATCATCACTATAACAAAATAATTTCTATTAACTGTCACTTATTTATTGGTTTCTAATTTTATAATTTTAATTAATTATTTTACTTAAAAATTTTAATTTTACTATCTAATAGCAGATAGCATTTTAAGATATACTAAAATTGAAACGAAATTCAAAATCTTTGTCTCGTCCCTTTAAGATTCGCGTCACCTTTCAAAAGACGCATATTTAAGGTGGGTGAAAGAATTTAGATTTTCCTTCATTAAGACTATTAAAATTCACTTCATTTCCTTCCAAGTAACGAGTTAGTATTTTTGTACGTTACTCATGTAGGTTTAAACAATACAGTATTTGAAGGACCAAACAATATTGCGCGGTAACGAAAATTTCAATTAAACAATACAAAACGTTGCGTATTGGGCAGCGCGCGGCGGCAGACGTGAAGCGTGGCGGATGTCCGCTCCTTGAATGCCCGCTATACGAAGCAGTGAAGCGGCGCTATCTCTAACAATGCTACCGAGATATAATACCATTTTAAATGAGGCGCACAATTTTAAGCACGGAGCTCCTTATCGCACGTTACTTTCTAGATCTTGGCAAATGCTTAGCATCAAGCAAAAATATATTAAACTTTGCCTTGACAGTTATGTTGTGGCCAACACTCTTGCCATATTCGCACGCTATTACTATGATTCAGTACGCGTGAAGCATGGCGGATGTCCGCTCCTTGATAGCCCGCTTTAGGGAGCAGTGAAGCTATCTCTAACAATACCACCGAGATATAATATCATTTTAAATGAGGCACACAATTTTTAGCATGGAGCTCCTTATCCCACGTTACTTTCTAGTTCTTGGCAAATGCATAGCTTTAAGCCAAAGACGGTTATGTTATGACCAACACTCTCGCATGACCATTAATGCTACTTCAATGCCCGCTATACGGACCGGTGGAGCGGTGCTATCTATAGCAATGCTAGTTACATATAATACCACTTAAAACGAGGCGCACAATTTTTAGCACGTGGTGTCTCATCGCACGTTACATTCTAGATCTATTAGAGCCTCAATAGCTCAACGGTATAAGGTATGGACTGAAATTCGCATGGTACCCGTTTCAAACCCCACCGCTGTTGGGGTATTGTCGCACCCACTCACAAGCTTTTAATTTAAGCTTAGTAGGAGGGGAAAAGGGAATATTAGACATACCTTAAAAGTATTCATAATATTCTTTAAAAAAAAAAAGATCTTTCCAAATTAGAGCAGTCTTTCGTATTGACTAAAAGACTTTGACTATTTAATTGTATTATAAATTAACTCCAGAAATGTTAAATATGAATTTATCAAATTTCAAAAGACGACTCAGTGAATTTTTATTAGTTAAGTGCTACTATGACATTAAAGAATATTTAAATTAATTATTGACTACGATAAAATATTTGAAATATAATTAATTAACTGTGATTTATATTTATTTTTTAATGTTATACATAATTTAATTTATTTACGAATGAATGAATTGATTTAATTTTTACATAATGTTAAAATTGTTTAAACTATTTGCACACTTAAGTTATAGTTGAATGTAATGTAACTAATTACTTTTTAATTCAAATTCAAATGATATTTTATTCAAGTAGACTTTTGAATCTCTTTTAACATAATTTGTATCAATATCTTACAAATAAAGGTATCTTTTTCCTAGCGTTATCGCGGTTAAGTACTTCGTCCGCTTAGATTGTAGAGGATGTGGCTGTGGGGCGAGTTAAGATAACCGATTGCCATCTGACGTCATCCTCGGAATCCCCACGATCTCTACAAACTTACGACTAATATCACAAAGTGACATTAATCGGGTCCCACTGTTTTACGTGCCTTCCGAAACACGGAGGAGATCGGATATCAAATAAGAAACCAGTGCTAGAATGGGTCACCCATTCATCAACCGGCCGCAGCAAGAGCAACTTAACCTAGCGATCGACTCAAATGCCGACCACTGATTAGGCCACGACCTTCTCTCTTACAAATAAAGATATAGTTATGACTAAAGCACTTTTACTGTATTCGAGCAGTCATTGGCATGGTTACAAACTCAGGTCATAGATTATTTCTACGATCACAGGCTACAAGTGAAGCATGGCGGAGGTCCGCTTATTGAATCTAAAACTTCGATAATATTCTGATAAATATAATTAAAACAAAGGTGCTTTATTATGTAAAGAAAATGACAATTAAATAATACATAACGATTATACCTAGTTCGTTGTGTGGGGCGCTGTCGACAGCGACAGGCTCGAAGCGCAGCGAATATCCGTCGTTTGGACTCCACCGCGACTATCTGTTTGTCTGTTCTTGATAAACTCAAAGACTACTGAATGGATTATCATGGGATTATCACCAATAGCTAGACTGATTTAGGAGGAAGGTTTAAATGTACAAGACATATATTATTCTAGATAAAAACGGAGAATTTCAATGATTTGTAACATGATATTAAAAAAAAAAGTTTTTTGTTCGCTTACATTGCATGCGCTGCTAAACCTTCCGAGATGGATCAAAATAATGAACTATGGAATTGTATCTAAACCCTTTACATAATCAATAAAATGATTATTTTAGGATATATGAGAGATTTAAAATGCGGCGGCAGAGAGCACAATTTTAATATCGTCTACCGGGTCCATCAGTAACAATTAAATTATTTATATTTATTATTAAGTACAAATTAACAACGTCCAATCTGTATCACTGAGAAGTGCCGTTACCACAACACAGGCGTGGATTGCTTGATGCCTTCATCAACCCTTATATGTGTCGCTCTCTTGCTTGTTTGCGATCTTATGCAAGAGTCCATCGTGTCTATTGCTGTTTTGAATATATATTTTAAATATAATCATAGTTGGACCTGCAATAGCCAGTGTAGCTCATCGGGCGGGGCTAGACGTCGTTGCAGTGCCCGTAGTGCGTGCGGAGGGGGCGCAGCCGAAGATGGCGCTCCTTCTGCACTACACAATCCGCTCAGCGCTGCTTGCGACCTGCGACAATATTATAGACATGGATACCAATGTACCATTAAGTATTTTGTACCAATATACTCCGTATCTAAACTAATATATAAAGCTGAAGAGTTTGTTTCTTTGCTTGAACGCGCTAATCTCAGGCTATGCAAAATCCACTACACTAGTGAGTGACAGATTCATCGATATTATTTGTCGATAGTTCTATTAATACATAGCGTTTGTATTGCCTCATTAACACGAACAATAATAGCTTGAAACACAGCGGCGAAACGGTATAGACTTGTACTTTAACACAATTCGAAATTCCCTTTACTACCTAGTGAGTGACAGCAGATTCGTCGATATAGATTGTCGATAGTTCCCTTTATAAATAAAGTTTGTACTGCTTCATTAACGCGAACAATAAAACCTTGAAACTTTCAATTTACTTCACTAGTGAGTGACAAACTCATCGATATATCGATATATTTTTTGTGTTTAATAGGGTTGGACCTTACAAAGCGCATCGGCATTTAACGTTGCTATCGGCTAGTTATCTATGAATTAATTTTACACCTACTTATAAAGTCCAGTCGCAATTCTCATATATCACTTTTCGACCGTTTTGTAGGTAGTGTCACACAAACTTTTGGTATACTATACTCAAGAATTTTGCAGCCAACTAACCACTTCACATTTGTCTAGCCTTTTCAGAGTATACTAGTGGACCCGGCAGACGGTGTCCTGCCTGAACTTTGGGTTACTCACTATTTACTACATTCTATTATCGTATAATACCATTCCTCGTTCCCGTTACGTTTCTGTTCCATTTTCTTTTCGCTTTACCATTCCTTTTTATTATTTTTACTGATTATCCGTTTGGAACTAGACATATAAAAAATATCGTTTATCAACTCGTATAAGAAGCTTATAAACCTGTTAAAACTACAAAAAAAACACGACATAAATCGACATTTGAACATACAGAGCCTCACTAATGAGGCAATAAGTCTCTAGAAAAGCGCACAATTGTGGACTTTAGGACATCGAGGTGATGAGGATGGAATTTCAAATTTTGACGTGATGTCCTATGTTGAATTTCAGCTGCCGGTATAAGAACGGCTTTTAATGTAATTAAATTTTGGTCAACTATAAAATTTATATTTTGAAGGAAGTGTTAAGCGCTAACAAGATGACAGTCTTTGTTTTCACATAAGTTATTAGATTAAATCAATATTAATCCCTTTTTGCTGAAGCGAACAAAACAAATGTTGCAAAATGGCGACCAAAAAGTGAGAAAACCTCAAAGCAGGGAAGGGTTTTTTTTACAAAAAGGCACATTTTAACCCCTTCATCGCGTAAAACAATATACCAATTTGGGATCAAATGATGTGCATAGCGATTCCCGGTTAGCGCCAATACAGTGCCCTTTTGATCTGATGGCATTTACTATCTCTGTGCAACGCCCTTTGTAATGCTATGCAAAAATAGTATGTATGCCGGTGCTAATGAAAACTAATTTCCCGTGTACAATATTCGAAGGGCCAGATGTTTCAAAAGTTTTTTTTTTTCACGTCACAATCACAGGCTATCAAAACTTTTTAGTTATTTAAAATAATATATCTTTATATTTTAGTAGATTAGATTGTCTGATTACTAGTAATGGATAATACAGTGCCCCTTTGATGTTCGGATTCTCTATACATCGTCCTATCTAATGCGTGCGCAATATTCGATCGGGCAGAGGCTTCAAAACTTCTTGTTGTACAACATATACATAATGGAAATAAATAAATAATTTTATTACGTTATATATTTGTTTCTAGTTAAACATTATTTACTCATAATATATTATGTTGTGATAGCATTTTGTTACATTCTTTACCACTAACTAATTGTCATTATTTTACAGTCAGTATCTTACTCTTACATACATTTTTAAATATTATTATAAAAATAAAAACATTTAACTCTCTGCAGTATGACAAAGGTTTTTTTCAAGTTTTCTTTTCAAAACAGGAAAGGTTTTAGTTTACATCGATGAAATTTGTCTGTTTGAATATAGAAAAAATTTGTTTTCTGTCTCTTTATTTGATTTCTCTGTAAGTGCAGGATACCGCTTGAAAGCGGAAAATAATTGCTCAACTGTCAAGGGATACATTCTCTTTATTCGGACGTTGGGTTCATTAGAAACAGTTATCACATTATTACGTACACTTATTATATAATCTTATGGAAATGTTCATTATAGACTACAAACAAATAATAATTTATATGCAGGTGTTTGTGAAATAACGAATGTGGCCCAGTTTCAATATCTATCTTAAATCAAATTATAATTGCGCCGGTGAAATAATTTTAAGACGAATATAATTTAATATTTCTTTTGCATATCAATGAGTTGTAAACCTGTTTTTATGTGTATAACATAAACACTCTTCTCTTCTGCTCTCTACCCCTCTCCTTCTTTTCCTTTTTGTTATTGACTAACTTATCAAAAAAGGTTTATTTTTACTAGTAAACCTTGCATCAATGTCTAACGATAGCAATAGACATTAAAAAATAAAATGACCTTCAGACCCCAACGGTCGTCAGATCTTCGGGCCATATGTCCTGCCCATTGCCACTTCAACTTGCTTATTTTGAGAGCAATGTCGGTGACTTTAGTTCGACTGCAATAAAACGATGACCTCGGTTTCTTCAACGACAAATTGTCCAAGTTTCGAAAAATGTTAGCAATATCCTTATGATTAACTACTTTCTTTGTTTGTTTCATTGCAAATTTCATTGTTTTTATAGTTTGTGTCCATGTTGTTTATAATTTGAATGCTGTATGTATCTACAATAGCGTTGGTAACTGAACGGAATTCATAATTAATGAAGTTTTTAAATGTATTTTCCACATGCTGCTGGTATATCTTTGTATAAAAATAAAATAAATAAATAAAATAATTGCAGAGGATGTGGCTGTGGGGCGAGTTAAGATGACCGATTGCCATCTGACGTCATCCACGAGCCCCCCCCACGATCTTTGCAACCTCACAACTTATCACTCAGTTAAATAAATCGGTTCCCACTGTTTTACGTGCCTTTTGAAATACGGAGCACGTCTGATAATTGTTAACCAGTGTTAGAATGGGTCGCCAATCTTTCACACGGCTACGGTCAGAACTGCTTAATCTAGCAATCGACCCAAAAAGTCAGCTACTTAAGTTACGACATCTGGATTAGATTTTATTTTTGTATAATATTAATTCGTTTTTTTTAAATAAATATTTTAATAGAAATAAATTAATAGAAAGACCGGAGGCGGTCGTGGCCTAATTGAGTCGATCAATAGGTGAGATTTCACTTGCTGCGACAAGGTGATAGATGGGTGACCCATTCTAACACTGGTTTATATTTGATATCCGACCTACTCCGTGTTTCGGAAGGCACGTATAACAGTGGGACCCGATTAATGTCACTTTGTGATATTAGTCGTAAGGTTGTAGAGATCGTGGGGGTTCCGAGGACATACAATACGGATATATGTGTTAGTATCTGAAGGATTAAATTAATAAATTCAGGCGTTAGTTTACGGAAATCGATATTAAGTAGGAACAAAGGCCGAATTGGTTTGGCACGTCTGTGTACCAGTACCTCTTTCTCACATGAGATCGGCGTGAAGAGGCGGCAATGCTGTCACGTCAAGTGATGGTATTGTTGTCGAGTTTCGTTCGGTTTGTGAGAGTTCCCGGTTACCCAAACTCCTCATTAAAAGCCAGCTACACCTGCGAGACTCCTGGGACTTGCAGACGTCCGTGGGCGTTGGAAGCCATTTCGATGAACCACCTGCCCATTTTCCCCGTGCAATATAAAAGGCAAGGGCAACCAACGGTTCACCTGATTGACTTCCACCGTCCATGAACAACTGCACGACCAGAAGGTCGCAGATGCGTTGCCGGCCTTAAAGAAATGAGTATGCTATTTCTTGAAATTCTGACGCGACGTTGATCTAATCTTAAAAGTATGTCTATATTAGACAAATAGGTCCGCTCTGTCCGTCGGTCTGTCACTGGTTTATGTAATAGCCTGAATGTTACGCAACTTGCAGTACACTTTAATGATATTGGTGTCTGTAACGTAATTCTTATACTATTGTATACAGGATGATCCGTTTTATTTATGTACTCGAAATCTGTATATTAAAATGTGAACCGAAAAATATCGATACCATTTTACGAAAATTGCGCGGACGGAGGACTATTAAATTTGGCCGAACTTCAACCAACTGACGACCTCTAGTTTATATTATTATTTAAGTTATGCATTTTCAATGCTACATAGATATTTTTTTATATAACTGGTATCGTGGAACGTCATTGAAAAAAAGTAACTTCATCTATTTGAAGTATCGAAGTAATCTGCATTTTTTCGTATTTTTTTTATAATCACTCGACATTTCCTTTCTTTCTTTTCTTTTAACCGTTCCCCGTATGAAACAAAACAAACAGAATTTACATCGGTCCAGCCGTTTTCGAATTTTAGCGATACGAATGAACCACGATTGATTTGTATATGTGTATACATATACTACTATTTTTTTTATTTTCGTTAATACATAAAGCTCGCGATTCATCCAAGTATGACTTCTAATTACCGTATGTATGATGCAAAAATACGCTATGTATTTTCTATCTTAAAACCTTTTTTTTTATGTACGATAGTCCAGCGGTTGACTGCAATGACACCAGGCGAGAAGGTATGATGCAGTCTAGTCAGTCTCTGCTTATAGTCTCTTTCGTTACGTTACTTAGATTATATTATTCTTAGTATTTATTCAATTAAAAGTCAATGAAAACAAGCAAGCCAAAATAAAGTTTCTTTTTGTGACTCGGGGTCCTGGTAAGTTATAAAATAGGTACTAAAGATTGTGTGTCTTGTCGTCGAAATTTGGCCGCAAATATTTAGATTTACTTACTATATGCTTATTTAAAGCTATATACAAAATTTCAATTCTTTATACAAGGACATTGTAATATTTGACAATTAATGTTTCCACCGTCGTGCGGTATCTTGACTACGTCTTGCACAATCTTATAATAAATTGTATACAAGTGTGTGTAAATCATTTGGCATTGGTGTGCGTGTGCAATATTTTATGAAAATATTAGTATTCTCTATATAAACTATAATTGTGTCAAATTTGGGACCCGAAATCTCGGTAACTTTGTCGGAATTTGGACGGGGCCTTGACATGTTAATATGCGATAACAATATTTATAACCGACGTACAAAAAAAACGGATGTTAGCGTAAAACTTGTGCCAGAAGTTGTTTGATAATAGACCCGTAGAGTCGTGGTTCTTACCAAGCACCTTACCGAATTCAGTATTTATAAATTACCAAGTGTACAAAGAATCTAGCGTATTTAAATGGATAAGGATTAATACTGTATTATTTAAAGTAGGTTCGTAAATAGTTCATTATTTTGTTGTAATATATAAGAGATAAAAGCGACTCCTGTGGGTCATACTTAGGAGATAGTCATATGCCATCGTGGACATTATTATAGATCCTTTTATGATATACAAATTCTTAGTACATTATTTTGTTCTATCTCGTAAGGTTTAGCCAGCGCATGCGACGTAAGCGCGCTAGATACGTTTTTTACGACATCTCATTACAAATAATTGTAATTCTCGGCTTTTATCTTCTATAACATTAATGTATTATAGATATAAACCTTTTCCTTGAATCGCTCTAGTTATTGGTGAAAACTGCATTAACATCCGTTGCGCAGTTTGAAAGATTTGCGCGTACAACGCTGGGAAGCGACTTCATTTTATACTATGAAATGATACCTTCTTTATCTAGCTTTATCCCGGTCTAGTACCAGGGTTCGCTTAGATTGAAGACGATGTGGCTGTGGGACGAGTTATAATGACCGACTGCTTTCTGGCGTCATCTAGACAACACGGGAAGCAACAGCTTTTAAATAAAAAGAGAATCATCAAAATCGGTTTATCTCGACGAAAGTTCTGAGGGTGATGACAACGGGAAATTTGCTAGGAAAAGTCTATGTATTTTTCAATGTTTTGGCTATTGGATTTTTTCCTTTGTCACACAATTAAATATTGTAAAAAAAGACAATTGGAAATCAAGGTGAGCTTGATGCTAAAAGCATTTTCTACCAGCCCACCTTGTAACGGAAGCACAAAAAATAAAGTGCAATAGTCTAGACTTTTGACTTCTATTTCATTCCTAGATATAAAAATAAATCCATATTTCCCTTGGTCAGATCATCACGCGTGACCGGCTCGACCGATTTTGCTGTTTCTTTTTTTGTTGTGTTTGTTACTATCAGGAGAAGGTTCTCAAGAAAGAAAAAATTAAGAAAATTTTCTCGGAAAATTACAAAATTTAAGAATACTTAATCACCGTTTCAAATTATTTTTAATGTAATCTTAGCGCTTTTGACTATTTAACCATTTTTTGTGTAACCTTATGGCGTTTGACATAGAACGGGAATGGGAACGGGAACGGGAACGGGAACGGGACCGGGAACGGGAACGGGAATGGGTATGGATATGGGAAAGGGATTTACATTATAGGAACATAGAATACAGTAAATTGTAAGTAATCCAATGTTTAGGCAATACAGTGTCTGTCGGGACCGCTAATTATATATAAATAACCTCTTAATACCATACTGAAGTTAAGTATGAATAAGTTTACGTCTTTCAGTTATAAGTTTATGTATAATATGAACAAGCAAAAGAATAAATGAGTTGAATTAAATGAATATTTATAAATAATTGATAGAATCAGGCGTTACTTTGCGGAAATCCATGACATGCATGAGAAACTAAACTACTTTGCTTTTTGTACTCAAATTGCAATATATTTTTTTTTACCATTGTATTTTTTCCTATGTGTGCAATTAAGTTTAAATAAATAAAATAAATAAATAAATAATTTTGATTTTTTCCAAAAAACATACCTGCTAATAGCTTACTCAGTAGTAATAATTAATTTTGAAATACAATAATTCAAGAGATAGAAAAGATAGACTGGAATCCGTAAAGCACCCAGTTCGAGATGCAACTGCGGGGCTTTTATCGTTTCTACTCCCGAATAAACATTCACCGAACATGACTGAAAACGTCAATACTATAAAGACGTTTTAACAAATATTGTTCACTAGCTATGCCTGCGACTTCATCCGCGTTAAAGTAGGTAAAAAAATAGATTAAATTTTATAGTAATGATATATGGTCTATAGCTTTTCTCGATTAATGGGCTATCTAACACTGAAAGAATTTTTGATATCGGACCAGTAGTTCCTGAGATTATCGCGTTCAAGCAAACAAAGAAACTCTTCAGTCGTATGTATTAGTATAGATATATTTAGATTTAATTAGTATTAAGTTTGTTTTAAGTTAATATTTGGTTGTCATATTTTGTGACTGAGCAATCGAGTTAAGTACAGTTTTATTTCTTTATTTTATTGTTTACAAAATACCAATACGACAAGAGAATCACCAACCTCCGCACTAGTGGAAGCTGTATTACGATAGGCTGGTCTTCCTCATACAGAAGTAGTCAATTAATTAATTTAGGTCATGCTATAAGAATTTATAACATCTTCTTCCTAGCGTTATCCCGGTTAAGTACCAGGGTCCGCTTAGATTGCAGAGGTTTTGGCTGCGGGGCGAGTTAAACATCAAAAATTAAAAAAATGATTGTAATAAGAAAAAAATGGAGAGAAAAAGGAATTCGAGGAATAGATTTAGGGTCAAATCCACATTCAAATGGCCCGACCGCGTTACGAGCTACTAAATCTGTGTGCAGTCCAAATATGAGTCCAATTGTGAATCCACACCATCCTAACACTCACTTAAACAGATCAAAAAAAGTACCGAACCTTCACGCATATTAGAATAATTAATAAGTATTTGTTATTAGAAAAAAATTGTTAAATTTCGTACTGGCACAACGTCCTTAAAACACCAACGCCACTAATTAGTATTGATTTAAGTCAAAGAGTATAAAATCTACCCATAGACTATAAAAAATATATAAAGATATTCACAAATTGTTTTAAGCATTGACAAATACTTTCCGCTTTCTAGGTATAGAATTTATTACGAAGTGAGTCACAAACTTTCTCTTTCAGGGTCTTTATGGCTTAAATTATACACGCCAGGGAGCGAAAAATGGAGACATATTCCTCTGTTGGGATTCGCGAGTTATTGTCATAGATGGCTCGGCCACGGGGTATGCTACTTTACTTCATCCATATTTTATACATGACCTGCTGAAATTATATTTTATTCAATATCAAGAGGGATCATCTCCTCTTTGGTGAAAGTTTTTCGTCTGAATTTATTACGTTATAAATTGTTACAGAACTTGCAAACTGAAGCTTAGCTGTTTCTTTGTTCTAAAAAGGAATCCAAGAATTTTTTTTTGTAATGTGGTAAACCTGCCTTCCTCCCGGGGGTCGTGGGTTGGATTTTCGCTTCGAGATCTATATGTATGTGTTTATATATTTCAACAAAAAAAACGTATTTGTTTATAACTGGCGTCCGTTACCTGTAACACAGGCATTAAGTTGTCTACCTTAGGAATAGACGTCCGTGTGACATATAGTCTTGTATATTCATACGGCGTATTTAAAGCGTGTTGTTTGATAATGGTATTTGAAGATTGGCTACGGTTTATTGAAGGTTGGCAAGAGTCGAAAAGTCTATAACGCGAATCGAAAGTTTTACTGTACCCCACTGTTAATAGACGGTTGTTTAAAATGAAGTATACTGCATATGTTTTGCTGTACGTTGCATTTTGATATACGTTCACTTAAATGTTGCTGCCGATTCGCTGTTTATTAATATTTATTGTATTATTAGAAACATGCGTGTCCAGAAATAGCGTGTTCGTACACGTCGCTCTAATTTATTTCTATGTGCTAACTGCATATTTTGGATTTCTCGTCTAAATGCACGTTTAGCCACTTCGTATTACAATTTAACGTTTCCTCAAGGGCCGTAAATAATTACTGTAAAATTTATTTCATACTTATTAATTGAGAACTCTTCTTGTTATGCACTTCTTAGTTAGTTACTCCTTACGTAGATAAATACAAACTGTCTAATTGCCGATTATTTCAAGGAAGGATTTTATATTACAGTTCGCAGACTGTAACGAAATTCTAATTTATATTAATTAATAGTTTGTCCACTTGTCAATTTTCATAAAAGGGTCCCAAGACATTCTAAATTGAATAAATTGTTGCAAAGAGTTTACGTGTTTTTAAAAACCACTATGATAGACAAAAGTGTTTTTATAATTGTATAATATGTAACTTAAGCCCGCGACTTGGTCCGCGTTGAATTTAATGGTTTATTCAAATTCAAATTCAAGAAATGTATTATTCAAATAGGCTGTTTTGAATAGTCAAATATTTTAAAACCTCTATTGGGACAAGTTGATGTTGATATAAATTTAATACAATGTTAATGTTGCGTAGATATATGCAAATGGTTAATCATTTTAATCCATACCAATTATAAGTTTACTTCAAGCAAATTGACTTGTACTAAGTTCAAAACTCCCTTTACCTTTGACCTTCCTCCCGTTATCTGATAGCTGATTGCTATCAAAATGTCTCCTCCATCGATACATCAAAGGGCCGCACTTTATTGGCATTTATTGGCTTCCCGTACCGCTTTTCATATAGTCTAAGAGCCCTTGACAGCCGAACCTCAGTTGTCTTATCATACAAATGAGGGTTTTCAAAAAAAATGTATTCACGCCACCTCATAAATCAATTATTTGCATAGAAATGTGACATTAGGTGACACATGAAATTATACTTCCAATGTTTGGCTAATTTATAGGTATTAGAGATCACCAGTGTCGAAGTTCGCCAACAAACCTTTTTGCGTATGTACGCAATACGTTGCGTATCGATGTCGATATATACTGTTCTACACAGAACAAAAATTGTCAATTAATACAACAGACGGTTGTCATGGTTACGCTTTGACATCATCCAATACATGTGTGTGTAAATGGCATAAGTCTTGTGGCATTGGTGTGCACGTGGTTCTATTTTAATAAATTTATATATTATTATTGCTGTTATAAAAAAATATTAGCATTCGCACACCTTTCTCTATATGAACAATAATTGCGCTAAAGTTCATATTCCTCCGTCCTCGCAACTTTCGTAAAATGGTACCTAAAGTTTCCGCTTCACGTATTAATATATAGATGCTAATTTTAATTAAATAATTTTATACAATAATAAAAATTTCTATACTAAGATAAAATATAAAAAGCAAAGCTGAAGTGGGAGTGGGCTGGACACGTGGCAAGGATGGACCCACATAGGAGGGTCAATGTCGCGACAATATGGGCTCCCACCAGTGGTCGCCGACGTCCAGGTACGCCGAGGAAGAGGTGGCGAGACGACTTGGACGCCTTTGCGGGAAAGAAATGGAGTCAAATGGGTCAGGAAAGGAAGGTGTGTTTGAAAAAGAAGGCCTTTGCCCAGCAGCGGGACTGTATAGGCTAATTAAAAAAAAAGATAAAATAAAGTACAATGACAAAAATACCTAAATCTAATTCGACGAATTAAAACGATTCTAATAAGACTTATTTTGAAGGGAGTCCTCAACAGTACAATATGTTTTTTTAATTAGTCACGTCTTTAGTTCCTTCTTAAATTAATTGGGTGGTAATACTTTAAAAATTTGTGGGATTGCATTGTGTACTTTTATGCATATAATGCTGCAGTTCCTTGGATATAAGGCTGTTCTTGGGCTCTTATTAAATATCCACCTGTCTTGATATTTTGCAAGTCTTGTTATGCTATCCTTGCCTTTTTGAATATTTGTTGAATGTTCTTTACAAAAAATATCTTATAATCCACAACCGTGCGATATGCAAGTAATTTTTGACGTGATAAATTAGAAAAATGTCCAAAGAACAGAGTAGTTTTGCAAGTTAAAGAGTTAGTAGAAAATAAATGTTGAAGAATCAAGAGAATGGAAAACCTAATAAGATTCAGTTAAAAGTGAAATCCAGTTCTGGAGTACTAATATTTAAACAGCAATAACGGTAACAGACGATGCGACCATTTCGTCAATTTAAGGTCGTTCTGTTATGGAAAGAGCTATGGTCGGAATTCAACTGCGGGATTTAATCCGGTTCTCAGAAATTTGCCGACGAATAAATATTATTTATAGACATAGCTCTAAAGTCTATAAACTGGAAGGTAAATTAAATAGTCAATGAAACTTCTTAAGGTATTAGATAATAATAGATGTAAACTGTAAATGTCTGATTTTAAAATCACTGTCCTATTTATATCTATACTCTATACTAATATATAAAGCTGAAGAGTATGTTTGTTTGCTTGAACACGCTTATCTCAGGAATTACTGGTCCGATTAGAAAAAAAAAATTATTTCAGTGTTAGATAGCCCATTTTTCGAGGAAGGCTATTTAGGCAATATATTATCACGCTAAAATTGAATCTATTTTTACCTATTACGCGGACGTAGTTGCGGGTACAGCTAGTATCTTATATACATATATGTATATATATAGATTTCATGCCTTAGTATATACTGTGTCACAGATACATATAACATAAAATTCTGTTCATTTATTAAAAAAAATAGTTCTATTCCCGACTAATTGCAAACGAAGCCACTTGTCTATACATTGAATTATAGCATTCATCAACAGCATAAGCTTTATGCTTAGATGGAGGAGAAAGGGTCTATTAGATCTATATAATTTATTTTAATATACACTTGTTACACGTGACGCGTCGTTCAGCTATTGTAAAATTTTGACTAAAACTTATTCCTAGCGTTATCCCAGTCTAGAACCTATCACGGTCCTCTTAAATTGACCCACAGCTACATCCTCTATGTGGCTGTCGGGCGAGTTAGAATGACCAACTACCGTCTGACGTCATTCCTGGAACCCCCAAAATGTCTACAGCCTCACGATTAATATCACTCAGTGACATCGGAACCTTCCACTTCTTAACGTGGCTTCCGAAACACAGAGGAGTTAAGAGGTATTAAAAACCAGGGACCCCGTCGCAGTAATAACTGCTTAACTTATCAACTACCGATTCAAATGCCGGCCACTGATTTTATTGTTGCCTACGCACAATTTCATTTTCATAGTCTTAAAATATACAGACATATCGAAAGCTAAATTTAAGATGCATTGTACTATCTACAAACTAGTTAGAATAAATTATTGTTTTGTATAAAGTTACCGTTTAAGAATCAACAGTGCACAGAAAAACCGACTGTGGTTTAGGCCTTTTACAGACAGAGAAAGTTTTGACCTAAATTCCTACTTACGTTAATGGTTAAATTAAAGTACTTGGTTGCATTTTGTCTTTATTAGTCCAAAGGACCTAAGCGAATCAGCACCGATACATCATACACACTGCTTTTATAGGCACCCACTAATTCAATATCATTGCCGCCATACCAACCACTAATCATACCATCATTGATGGTAGAACTGCAAACACGATATGTCACTAATACCGCCGAAGCGACCCACCAATAAAGTTTGTCTTACGTCATGACTGTGATGGTGGCAACACTGATAGACTTTTAACACAGATTGCAGTATAAACCTTTTACTAAAAATAAGTCAATACATCTACGTTTATAATTTCAATTATTATTATAATTAACACTAATTAATTTTATTACCTTAATATGTGAAGCGCAGTGTCTCTTCGCAGATTTATTATTTTGTGTTGGCACTCATACGCGCTTATTCGCCTTTTAAATACTGCACATAGTTACAAATTTTGAAAGGTGATTTAACGTGGATAAATGTGAAGATATTCTCAGTCACACGTATGTACATCTCCATGATAAATATCACATGAACCCGCCGTGTCTCGCAAGAGCTCTTTGAATAACAAATACCCTATGTAGTTAAGTTGTTCCGTCTTTATTTATGTAAAGAAGTTAGAGTAAGATGTCTCTTGAATTAACGTTACTACTACATTATGTAGTACGGTACTTTCTAGTGCGTTTTCTCCTATTACGTATGTAATAATATCATGATCTACTATAAATATAAGAACTTCCTAACTGTATTTATATGAAATGTTTTAATAAGCACGTACAATGGGGGGTGGTGGGTGGGTGGGGGGGGGTGTTAAGTTACGATGCGCTGATAGTACTATTTCCAAAATATAATAATTTAATACAGCCAAATTCAGGTAATAGTTCTGTACTTTTACCCTATTAAAGTTCTGCGTTTTAGGCGTTATTTGATATATTATATCAAGTTGTTAAAGTTCAGTTAAGAAACTTTTCCTCTCAAATAACTCAGATGTCTACAAAGTTTCAATTGCATGTACTTAACGGCATCCTTAAGGATTAAACTAACCGTAAAAAA
Source organism: Charaxes varanes (assembly GCA_024363005.1). Lineage (NCBI taxonomy): Eukaryota > Metazoa > Arthropoda > Insecta > Lepidoptera > Nymphalidae > Charaxes > Charaxes varanes. Next base: position 153,822 of record JANCMC010008231.1, on the reverse strand, counting down.
GTTTTTCTCTTTCAACTGCAGCGAGTTAGGACTTCAGATAAAACTCTTGTATTAGTCTCAAGTAACAAAAGCTATGGGCTAATTGTACAAAAACCGATCAATCGTTACATCGTTTCCACATTTAAAGTATGTAACTTATATATAATGAAACTATGAAGGACACGTAGAAATCACAGCTACTATTTATTCACATTCCGTTGGCTACTTTATTTTTAGAAAAATTACTGTATTTCTACGCATAAAATGAAAACAAAATCATTGAATTACTGTTATTGACCGTGTTTAAGAAGTATATATACTGTGGTTTTGTGAGTTTCACAAAGATGTCTTTTAAATAATTATATAAAAAATTACTTCGTTATAATATACATTTATTACCCATGAAATCGTGGGCTAGCCACCTGGCTAACTAATATAAAAAAAACTAACTAAAAATATGTTCATTAAATAGTAATGAAAAAGTATAAAATTATATGATGATGATCCTCCCTATCCGTCAACGGCGACACCTTAGCTTTAGCGCCTAGAATGTGCACGAATATGACTAGCGTAACCAAACTTGGTCTTCACCGATAGTTCGCCGCTTACCGCATTCTATTGAAAAACAAGAATCTCTCACATATAGACATAGTAATTTGCGACGATGACGGACCCTATTTATAAGTTTTTTTGGCTGAAGATTACTGCTAAGTTATCTTTGGACTAGATAAACAATCTGTACCCTATTCATTTTGTATCGAGACATAAGGTTAACAAAGAAAAAGGTTATTTTATGTGTCATCATCGTAAAGTTAGACAAAAAAGTAATGTGTCAGAAAAATTATAGAATTTACAAATATCCTTTCTAATGATTCCAATTAATAGAAATGCAGCCATTGAATATATTAATTGGAATTTTTATTATTTTAAGTCCTTTTATTATTTTTTACGAATATTTTAAATAACCTGACCAATAGAGTGCCTTATAAAGAACCTAAAATTGCTAAGGTGCTTAAATATTGTATTCTCTGTCATCTTTTCAATACGAGTGTGCAAGTTTTATAGTATTTGTGTTATATCTTGTTATTTTACGTTTAAATTTGTGCTTAGATGTCGTGTTAAGTATTTTATTTATTTGTTTTATTTTATTGTTACCAAACAGTCTAAATGAGTGACAAACCTAAACTAAGCCTTGGGAAACACTGGTATGTTTGTTTACCTTTTGTCTCAAGACTAAATGACAGGGTATAGGCAAACAGAAAAGAAAATATAGTCCCGACAAAATGGCAGTCAAAACAACTTATAACAATGTATTAGAAGAAATACCAGAAGCAGATACGTCATAGACGAAACTATTTACAGAAGATTGGTAGATGCGTTCAGGTCCTTGAGAAATTAATATACTATTTTCCAGGTACCTAGGTATTCCCGTTCCCGTCCCCGTAAGTTCAAATTGACTCTACATTTTAGTTATAAAACGTTTGTATGGGAAAAAGAAAAGGGTTGTTTTGAGGGTTTTCCCGGCACTTATTCGATTTTTTCTCGCTGTAAAAACCATCCTTGGACATCAACGAATATTTAAAAAAAAATAGGATAAATTGGTCCAGGCATTGTTAAGTTATGCGCTTACCAACACATTTGGCGATTCATTTTATAATTATAGATATAGAATATAGACTTATATATAGGACATAGATATAGATTATAGATAAAGAATATAGAATATAGACTTTTGTATTGTTATTTATTAAGAGACTATATTATGCCATTTATAATATTCTTCACATTTTTTTATAGTCCATAATTGTACATCATCAAACAACACAATCGTATCAAATTAAAAAAAAATGTAAAGTCATTTAAACATCAATTGTCCTTTCCACTATTGCGCTAATAAAACTTAAATTCACGATTCTATAAAAATTAACGATTTACTAAAGCAACCGATTTTTCGTTTTATTAGAGTTCCGTAATAAGGAACTTATGGATTCGCTTTGTCCCTCTGTCCGTCTGTCCGTCCACAAGGTAGTCCCCACCTCCAGAATTTCCAAACGAATACGTGTAGTGACTTGAAATTTGCCATGATGATGTAACATGCTAAAAACTCATTAGCAAAATTACTTTGAGCGAAATCGGACCGCAACTTTTAAAGTTGTTTAACAAACACGTTTATTACTTGTCCGATATAGAAAAATATTTATTTTTATCTGCTAATTACACACAGTTGACCGTGATTTCTGTATCAATCACGACCATAAGTATGAAAAAAACAATCTATAATCGACGCGACCGGCCAGTTCGTTTTGATGACATGTAAGTATTTATATGTGTCACTACAAACTTCCTTATTTCCTTACATGAATAGGTTTGTATCTCCAAAAATTTGTTTATATCAAAATTCGCTTTAAAAACTGTTAACTCAGGCGTGTATGTCTTTTATCATCAGGGCTGTACCATTTTTGTCTGTACCCTTCATTCTACTACATTTGTACAACTAAGCATTCAATAAATTGTTCATAGCATTTTATTTTCTATAAAGAGTGTCTTTAGATCTAATATTGCTTGAAGGAATTGGTGAGATTTTCTAGCTGTAGGGCATAATAAGGATTAGTTCCGTTCCAAGAAGCTTTCGGTCGAAGGTGGAATGCGGGTAGAGAGAAATGTACTGGACGAAATACCTCTTGTAATCTGAAACACTTGTCGTTGTGCTTCGGCCTTGTACCTATACGATTCAAATTTTATGTCTGTCCGTACAACGCCAATTTAAAGTCAAACTGAACGATGTATTTAAATGAAAATAGCTGGTTTTAACTGCACAGCGTAGATTTTTAGACATTTGTAAGTGAAGAGAATATTCATGTATGTCTAACAGCCATGTCTGATAAACGATAAATGTGTCTGTATGTGCATGCGTCAGTGTGTCTGTGGGGAAATAAATAAAGCACCACATTTCTTCCTACCACATATTTATATACAATATATACACTATTTAGTATAAGAGATCACATTGTTAATTTTTATATTCTTCTTGTTGCTAAGGTAACGGCCGAATGTCTCTATCACGCATGCGCGTTCACATCTATTTCAAAATTCAAAAATATGAGCACAAGATATTAAGAATTCTAATAGTATAATCTAGTCTCAACTCTCACGACTCACGATAATTATTCAACTAATAGTCAAAACTCATTCACAAATTATTTTGTTTTTTTTTCGTTAATGCCTAATTCTAGGCATTTAAATCTGTTATCTGAGTAGAGTCTAGAGAGTCTGTCTCTGCTGTGTTGACAACAACTGACATTGACATATTGTAATTGTACTTTCTCACAGACCATTATAAGCCGGCGCCGGACATAGTTCAAAGTGTTTGTACATTTTTGTTCTTTGGAGATTACAAAGTTCTACAAAACTTTGCGTAGCTACGCAAAGTCCCCGGCCACACTACATGATCATTGAAATTAAAATCAAGCTGTGTCTAGCGCCGGCATAATAACTGATTCTCTATGGTACAGTTTTGATATGGTAACGTTCCTTCACAGGATTATAATAATTAAAAACAAAATGTATTTTCAATAAGTTAAGAGCATAACATTATACTTTACGTTTAAGACCCCTCATAAATATATTCTCTTATTCATCGATATAAAGTTTTATCTTAATAGACGACATCATAATAATGAAATAGCTGTAAATCTCAATCTTACAAATAAGCGGTCTTAAAAGTTACAAAAATATTCCACAGTAAACCCCAATTTATAATTTAGAAATCGACCAAAATAGCGCTAGCGTAGCAAGCGTTAAGTATGGTATCGACGGTGAAGTGGTAACAATTCTAACAAACAACATAAAAAAATTACAGGGGCTAATAAAAACATTACTTTTCTTGTCAAGTTCGAATAATTTAGTTTTTAGCATGTTCTATCAACATGGACGATTTCAACTACATAAATTATACCACGTGTCTAGCGTACATAATTGGAAAAGGATTAATGTGTAATCTATCTATCTATCTATCTAATGTGGTATTCTTTAAAATAGCTTCGTAAAGAGTTCATTATTTTATTGTAATCTGTAAAGGATAAAAATGTTTACTGTGGGTTATACTTAGGAGATAGACTTACGCCATCGCTGACTTTTTTATAGATCTTTTTAAGATATACAATTTCTTGTTACATTGTTTTGATCTATCTTGTAGGGTTTAGCCAGCTCACGCAATGTAAGCGCACAAAATACAGTTTTTTAAGACATCACGTTACAAATCATTGAAACTCTCGGCTTTTATCTAATATCATATATATGTATTACACATGTTAACCTTCCTCATGAATCTCTTCTATCTACCTATTGGTGAAACCGCATGATGATCCATTCAATAGTTTTGAGTTTATCGCGAACAGACAAAGATACGTGGCGGACGACTGTAATATGTAAGTATGACATGTAAGCTTTTTTAAAATCTGTTTAATTTTGAAAATCTAGCAAAAATTCAGGACGATATATTTATTGATGACGTAGACTCTACTCCATAATACAGGGCAACCTCGACTTAACAAATCGGAGGGGAATAAGAAAATATTCGTTATATCAAGTAATTCGTTGAACTGAGGTTAACTTTCTCTTATGGACAATTTAAGGGGATTATGAAGAATTTGTTAAATCGAGGAAGTCGTTATATTGAGGTACGTTATATTAAGGTTGGACTGTATTAGTACATTATTTTTATTATAATGTCACACCAACTCAATGTTACGAAGCCAATCCAATGTTTCTTACGTCTTGTCTAAAACTAAATGTGTGTCCTCAAAGCATCAATATCTTTAAAAAGTCACCACTAGTATCATATAATGTATGCGGCTCTCAAAGTTTCCCTCTGTACATCTTACTCACATAAGATCGGCGTGAAGTAGTAGCAATGCTGTCACCTCAAGTAATGGTATTGTTGTCGCGTTTCGTTCGGTTTGTGAGAGTTTCCGATAACCTAATCTCGTCAATGGTCAATGTGAACCGCCTCCTCATCTGCCCTTTGTAACATAAAAAAAATCAACCAAAGGACGTCGTTCCTTAATCAGTGGTCGGCATTTGAGTCGATGGCTAAGTTAAGTAGCTCTTGCTGCAACCGGGTGATAGATGGATGACTCAGTCTAAAACTGGTTTATATTTGATATTAAACCCCTTTCATATTTAGGAAGGCACGTTAAACAGTGGGAACCGATTAATGACACTGATTGATATTACTCATAAGGTTGTAGAGATCATGGAGGTTCCGAGGATGACGTCAGACGACAATCCAAAACCCTACAGCCACATCCTCTGCAATCTAAGCGGACCGGGATAACGCTGGGAGGAAGAAGAATATAAAAATCAACTTAGCGATTAAAATTATAAACATATCATCGCAAAGAAATATAATTACTTATTATAAGTTATATTATACAAAAAATTTTAAAATATATACAGGTTAATTTGTACTTTACGATTTGCATACACGTTTAATTAAACACATAATAAGAAAAACGAAAACCTATAGAAAAAAGGAAGAAAAACACTTGGTTGGCAGGATAACATTAAAATATACCATTAAAGTTGGCATATGTTACAATTCATTGCCAGAAAACAATACTGCTGGGTTCATTGTTATTTTTATGTTAAATGGAAGAAGGGGGATGCGATGTTTTCTTTGTAAAATTAAAGACCCACTCTTAAAATCAGACGTTGAATTAAAATAAGAATAAAAGTGGGACAACATTGTAACGGTATATATAGGACTCTAGGTGTGTCCGCGAATATACCGTACATAAAGAAGTAGATTAAATTTTAGCGTAATGCTATATAACTCAATATAGCGTAACTATATAGCCTTCCTTGATAAATAGGCTATCTAAGACTGAAAGAATTTTTTAAATTGGACCCGTAGTTCCAGATATTAGCGCGTTCAAGCCAACCAATAAATTCTTCAGCTTTATATATTAATAGAGATAAGGTTAAATTATTACTTAATGTTAACGTATTGCTTACTAGAAATAATTGTAAACTCTAAAAACTTGATTATGGGTGGATTTGCGAAATATATCGCGGGAAAATGCGCTATATTGTTACTTTCTTTTTCTTTTTAATTGCCTATTGCCTATCTATTTGGAAATTAATATTAGTTAATTAAAAAAAAAACAATGTAATAAAAAAGTTTTATAACATGACATTTACAGCAAAGTTAGAGTTTGTTAAAATACCTTCAATCAATATTCAAACTAAACTAAAAAAAATCTGTAATGAATTCACTCGGACGCTGTATACCTGTAGCCGCCACTACATGACGAGATGGCGATTATGTCGTGTGGAAAGGTTACACCAAAGCTAACTAGATGGCGCTGTACGGACTGTTCAACAGACTCGATACAAACGCTATCGCGTACCATACAGTATCTAACTCACGCTAGCGAAATTTCTACGTACGATCTCCTTGTACAATCAGCTATATACCGGTGAAAGACCCGTCCAAATCGCTCACCCGGAATTAACAGGCAGAAAGATAGACAAAAATGTTTTAACTTGCACTTTTGATATGGACATCGTATATGTAGTAGTATAATATAAAATTGTCGTGTCACAATGTTAGTTACCGTACCGTACTCCTCCGAAACGGCTTGAGAGATTTTTATGAGATTTTATATGCTTATTCAGTATGTCTGAGAATCGGCTACTATCTATTTTATATACTCCTAAGTGATAAGGGTGGCCCACGCGGACGAAGTTGCGGGGTACAGCTAGTAGTAGTATAATTGTTTCAAAGTTATAAACACACCCTTTAATTTCATTTATAAGTATATATATCACATGACTTATTTTAACAATATATGGCTCTATATTTAAGATTTTTTAAATAGTAATATGTCTCCACGCGGAATCCTAAAGCCGTTGCGCAATATATACATATGTATATTCCATAATGAAGCCATGTCATCATCGTAAATACTAATGATATAATTCTAGGCAGTATAAAAAATAATGTAGTAACTCAAGTTATAGAGTCATACGGTAAGGTTCAAACCAATGAGATCACGCATGACGTCAGAAATCGGCTTTGAAGCCAGATATCTTAAACCTGTTACTTAAATCAAAATATTCATTTTAAATATTTTGATTTTGAAGTAACTGGTTCTCTGGCTAAGAAAAAGTAAAAGATCAAAATCAGGTTATTGATACACTGATTAATTATACATAATTATTTTTATAATTTCATAAAATTATACTAAAAAAACCTTGACTACAGATTGTCAGAACCGCACCAACATGAAATGAAAAAAACCTTAAATGTTCGAAAAATAGAAGACCTTATATTAAATCGCGATTATAAATCTATTTTATTTTATATATTTAGACATTTTAACAAACTGTATACAAAGATACACTGTAATAGGAAAAGATAGGCTCAATAGCTCAACGGTATAAACTATGGACTGAAATCCGCAACGTACTCGCTTCAAACCCCACCGCTGTTGGGGTATTAACGCACCCACTCCTAATACAAGCTTTTAATGTAAGCTTAGTAGGAGGGAAAAAAGGAAATATTAGACATACCTAAAAAGTATTCCTAATATTCTTTTTTAACCAAAAAAGAAAAAAGTGTATACGCATTACGGGCCTTGACGTAGTTATTTATTTATTTGGAGCCTATTTTTCCCACTGCGCGACAAGGGCCTCCCTATCCTCTTTCCATGAGGTCCTGTCTAAGGATACGCGTTGCCAATCTCTATCATAACGAACCAAGTCATTGCTTCATCGCATTATTGGCCTGCCACGATGTCGTTTCCGATCTGGGGTCCGTAAAGTGGAGATTTTGGTCCAAAGACAGTCCGACGTGCGGCAGACATGTCCAGTCCATTCGGTCTTTAACTTGGCCGCTCTTTGGACGACATCGGCGATTTGTGTTGTGTTACATAACATTTTATATATTACAAATTAAAAAAAACTATTTCAAATTACAACATAGCCTACTCTAAGTGTTTTGTGAAGATGCTTCGGTTAGAGTGAAACCTCTGCGGTCTTGTAATGCAGTTTAGTGAAAAAATAATCGTTTTTAGTCGATAGTTCAAGTCTTCTTTAGTTTTTCTTAGGAATTTAGTTATAACAAAGACATACATACATCACATGGATATGAAGTTTTGAAAAATCTGTATATATAAGAATCAATCCTTGTTTGTTAGTCCCACTAAAACTCGCAAACGCCTGGATTGATATAAGTTCTTTTTGTTTTATTAAATTTCCCTTGTTTCAAAGAAAGTTTATAAGAAAAGAAAGTCTATAGATTATTTAAAAATACTAAAAAAATTCAAATATATGATCGCACAAAACGGGCAAGACAATGTCTTTCCGGTCCTCTAATTTAGTAAAATATCTCTAGTGACCTGCTAATAGTACTGAATAATTGTATTGCAAGCCTCACTAAGGATTTTTACTCCAAAAATGAGGTTTTAAATATAGTTAGCCATATAGTGAAAATCAAGGCATATCCTTATATACCCCAGAGGAACTTCACTTATAGGTGCTAGTAACTTCGTTCATCCGTCAGCGTATAACCAAATTATTGTAATTTAAGTCAGGAAATTGGAAACGCTATCGGACCGTTCCACCGTGCAACGGAACGTTACCGGTATTTCAAACATCCACCGTTTCGGCAGAGATCGCTAATGTCGGAACAATGCACGAATCTGGACGGACAGATCCGAGCGGCGAAGATAAATGACAGCCATCGATCGACGTAACAACTGACTGATATAGGCTTTCCAATGATTTCTAGGTTTAAGAAATACATATTCCATATTCCACTTGTTAATAGCTTAAGCACTGTCTTCAAGGGAAGCTACTTAGGAAATTCTACTTCCCAACGTTATCACAGTCTTCTACTAGGGTCCGCTAGATTGCAAAGGTTGTGCCTGTGGGATGAGTTAAGATAAACGACTGCCACCTGGCGTCATCTCCAGGATCACCACAATCTCGCGATTAATGCCAATCAGTGACATTAATCAGAACTTACTATTTTAGGTGCCTTCCGAAACACGAATTAGGTCAACTATTAGAAAAGCAGTGTTAGAATTGGTCACCCATCTATCACCCGGCCTCCTCGAGTTACGTAGCAACTGACTCTGCCAAAGAACCATTACTCCACGCAATCACCGTCGGATTTGGCGAATGGTGGCAACCAGTAAGGGTTAAGTTATCTGTCACTTCCGCATATTAAAGTGTCAAATCCAGTATAGCCATCACTGGTGGACCATTTTGGGGATCCAAACAGTGTACCAGGAATGTAATTCTCTATTAATTTTTATGGATCAAAAATCGTAACATTTGTTGAAAAAAAATCTACAAAACAAGCAGAAAAACGTGCATATTTCCAACAAGCCATTTAGATTTTAGTAACGCGGAGAAAAAAAAAACGTAATCTCAAAAAAGGTTTTTATTTCACAATCGCAGACACAGAGACACTTCAATTTTATTCTCTCGTCAGATTTTAAGCGAAGAAATTTTTATTTAAGACGATGAATTCTCGCCGAGGTGTATAAATATAAGATCTCTTTTTCTCAAATATTATTTTTAGATTTGGGGAAACGGGAGCAAAAATACATTAATCATATTATACGCGGCGGTTTTATTAAGCTGTCTTTTTAACGTTAACATCACATTTTGCCAGGACACACGCAAAGCGCTTTTCACGTTACTTGATAAATTGTTCATTATATGATGGAATCAGCTATTATTTTGCAGAATTTCATGGAAACCTCGATAGCTCAGCGGTATAAGGAAAGGTGTTTCTTTAAGTTATATCGGTCTGGAAACACCGGAGCAGGCATTAGATTCCACAGTTGTGCGAATTGCTAGGCAAGAAATTCGTTGCAAAATCAATTTAGCCAAGGAGCTCTAATAAATTAATTCTCCTGCTATTTTGATGCCTTACAGTGGATCAATGTTCCCGGCTAACGACAAAGTTTCCTAACCAATATAAAGTTGGCCGGATTTCTCTCAGCGCCCCACGCACGAGGGTGTCTTTGGGAAAGTTCCGTTGCATGCTTGATTCCCTATTGTTTTAGCCGTCGGGTAAAATCAAACTCGAATCTCCCTGGCATTTCTGGCAACTAGCGAGTAAGACGTCAAGCCTTAGTAGTTTACTTTCTGTAATATTATATATACTTACTCATGCTATATCTGGGGTCACGGTAGTGTTCCCCAATGACGACACGACGCGACATATTTTGACTAAGGTGCAGAGTCAGTGAAGGTACGAAGTGTAGAGTAAGGACACGTAGAGTAAGAGGCGTGGTTCTAAAAGAGATCTGAATACTTTTTACACGAAAATGTTTCTGGTGAGATGTTATTTTCTGACATCTTCTTTACATACTATAAAGCGCAGTCGCTTTCCGTTCTTGGACGCTTAGATCTTTAAAACTACACAACGGATTTCAATACGGCTTTCACCAATAAACAGGATCGTTAAAAAAAAAACCTTTTCAATATATAATATACGCATATTCACTTTGCACCTGTGTTAATCCGGAGTGGGTCGTTACATCTATGTTAGCTCGAGTATAAACCTAGATCCAGTGTTTTGTTCTCCAGATTTGTGATCGTCAAAGTGAACCGATACGTGAATGCTATTAGTGTCGATCAAACAGTCAGTCGGCGATGGCTAAACGACTCTTACGCGTTTCCATCGCAACTAAACATCGTTTACTGTCAATGGCACTCCGACTGTGACTGAGCCGGGTCGGGAATTCGGCTAACTACCCTATAGGTACGATACCATCGCTGCTGTACATCAATCAGCTGTTACAACGATCTACGACTGTCGTTTATCTCAGGTCCTATATCCTATCTACGACTTGTATGTGACTAGTGTTTCTGTTAGCTAGTCAATAAGGTTTCACGCTACTAAATATCACCAGCTAACACTCGAAGAGTTAAATAATTTGACAGATTTTTAAGGGTTCCGTAGTCCTACAAGGATCGCTTATAGCTTAACTCTATCTGTCCGTCTGTCCGCCCGCAAGATCCCCCTCCCCCCCTACGATTTCCAAACTATTATTAAGAAAAATAATAAGAATAAGAAAACTTTATTAGGTAAACAAAGCACTGCAGTCTCATACATGTAAAATAATGTATACTTTTGAAATAAACTCTAGACGTAAAATAATACAGAATATTCAAAATATTAAGCAGTATTTTATTATAGCAGTTATTATAGTATTTTCAGCGGAACTTCTGAAGTTATTTAGCAAATACCTGTATAGTGTATTAAACAAGTAGCCCTTTAAGTCTATAATTATAAGCGGCTTTTGGCCATCTTTATTACATAAAACAGTACTCTTATGTGTTCTTCATACTCTCGGACTCCCCATCCCTTGTAGGGGCCTTTTTTAATATTAATCTGGTGTGGGTAAAATTACCGAGATCTAAGGCGTTCGTTTTGCAAAGCAAAGTTGCGGGTAATCGCTTGTTAAATACGGGATCGTTTTAGCGACGCAGATAGACAGAGTCGGCATACATTTTCATGAGGACGGAGGAAAAATAAAATATCAGTAAGCCGAGGGACGTTGCGTACTGACGACAGCAAACCTTTGCCAGACAGAGTGGGGCACGCCGGCGAAAGGTCGTAACGCATCGCAACAACCGCACGAAACGTGACCTTTTGCCACCGTATTGGAGTTCAATTTAGAGAATTGCGTGTCCCCTAATCGATGTAGGCTTCAGAGATTACACCGGTCGTTCGGCTAATTAATTTTTAAGTCGGCATCTCGATTCCGGCCCGACATTCGACTTGAAGCGAATTTGACTACGATTTACATATAAATATAGAAGCGGAGACGATGAGGCACCTTTTGTGCGAATGCGATGGGCTGGCCAGAATAAGAATGAATCTCTTCGGCATAGTTTAAAGGATAAGAAATCCTTAAGAGTTAACATTACATTCACAGTAATTCCTTTACTCACAGTCCTTTCTATCCCACCGCTGGGTAAAGGGTCCTCACCGTTTGTTCCACTTTTTAAGTTCTTAAGAGAATCTGCATTAGTAATTTAGAGTATGCAATATAAAATCAAAAGCTAATTTAACATTAAAAATATGTCGCGTATGTTTTATCTATAGACTAGCTCTAACCTGCTACTTCGCACGCGTGATTTCAGGAATTTTGAGAGTTTTTTTTGTTTGTGCGGAACCCTTGTATAATCAGCTATCTACCAGTAAAAGTGTCACCCAAATCAGTCCAGCCGTTTCGGAGATTACCTGAAACAAAAAGACAGACAAAAATGTAGTATCTTGTGATTTTACTATAGCTGTCGTATACAATATAGTTTACAAGAAAAAATATTTTCGAGGGTATATTTACGACGACTTTTCAATTTTATTTATATATTTGGACTATTTGCTCTGACAGACTTGGTTCTGTAAAAAGTTAACTTTTATATTCTTATTCTTTATTGAATGTTTCGTGTACGTCAAGGAATATACGGAAAAGAAAACTAGGCGGATTGTTCGTCCTCGAGATTAGCTATTAGCAACATTCATTTTTATTGATATAGGTTTTAGATTTATATCGATAGTAAATAGAGATTTATATAGATGGAGATATAGATTTATACAGATAGCCTTCTGTCACGACAGAAATGTGATATTATGAATCCCATTAGTATTTTTGTCCGTCCTCCGATAGATCAAGAGGTCGCAGATCCGTAAAGGCATGGTGATGGTCTCACCGGCGCTGAACCCTCAGCTTTTAATTTAAGCTAAGTAGCAGGGGAAAAGGGAATATTAGACATACCTAAGAGGTATTCCTAATATTCCTTAAAAAAAAGATTATATGGGTGTCGTACTAGAGATAGTGTAAATCAGTCTTAAGTAGTTAATTGTACCACAGGAACATTTCCCAAGACAAATAAGAGCTAGCTAATGAAGCAGGAACTTTGTCTCAGCTCTTCATAAGATGAACGAGAGTATATCGTATTGTGGGAATGCAAATCGGTCTTACGTGAAAATTGTTCCACAGGAACAATTTCTAAGTGCAACGAGAGTTAACTAATTTGTCAGGAACTTTAAATAATAAAAAGTGTAAAATTATTGGTGTAGAATATGTTATTTAAATTGATGATGTTACACGTATTAAGACTTACCTTTATAACAGGCGCTGAATCTAGTAAATATTTAGGAAATACTTTAGAAACGAATAGTGAATTAGCCAAGTCTGAAGGAAGCCATAAACCATAAAGTATATAGGTCATCAATTTCGTAGATATTAATGACAGAAAAATTGTTCTTGTATTTATTTTTAATGACATATTCAATAAGCCTGTTGTTGTCTAATATGAGGAGTTTTAGATATCATATAGTAATAGTAAGTATATATACTTATTTCTAGTGCTATTGTTTGCCTTGTTAGGTGTTACTATAAAATAAACAGGTACTAATGAGTAATGTACATCGAAAACAACTTTTCAAACGCTACGAGTATTTCTAAGGATTTCATTGATATGTATATAATAACGACATATTGCTATTTTGATCACATAGTTTTAAAATAATATGGTACAATTAAATGTAGTATAAGGAAAGTTATATGACACACGTACGTCTGTTCCTAAGGTAGACAACTTAATGCCTGTGTTATAGGTAACAGCCGCCTGTTATACAGAAATATTTTTTTAGAAATATATAAATGCATACAAATAGATAATACACCCAGACACGATTCGATTCGATACGATTCGATTCCCGGAGCAGAAGGCAGGGCCACTGCCCACTGCGCACACGGGTCAGCCATTTTCTTCTGTCTATTATCTATGATAGTACAGTCGATCAAAAAAGTGCCTTACCATTTTGGATGACAGTTAACGAAAATTTTGCCAAGGGTTTTTGTTCGAAATTAACATAATGCATAACATGCAACAATAAACCTTTTAACTAATTGAAGTGCAAACGACATTCGACCTTAGCGTGGCAAACCAATTTCTTGGTCGACTATACATATAAATAAAATTGAAGTGTCTGTTTTCATTAATTAAAATTAGATAATTTTAAATAAATAGTGTATTTTAATTATTACTATGCATTAAAAGTGTTAAGTTGGGAGAAGGCAAAAATTATCAGACCGAATTAATATGACAATTAAAAATGCATATTATTTATTCGAAGTTTTTGTTTTTTTTTTTTATAAGACAAGGGGCAAACGGGCAGGCGGTTCATCTAAATGACTACCGACGCCCATGGACAACTGCAACACCAGTGGGATCGCAGATGCGTTGCCAGCCTTTATGACATGAGTATGCTCTTTTCTTGAAGGTCCCTAAGTCGTATCCGGTCGGAAATACCGTTCATCACTTGTCTGAAAGGTCACAGGATTCTAGAAATTGGTTGCGGTGCTGGATTATTGTCAGAGGTAAATAATTAAATCATGAAATTTGACACAAATATAGTTCATATAGACGATAATGTGCGAATGCTAATACAGGGCAACCTCGATTAAACAAATCGGAGGGGAACAAGAAAATATTGGTTATATCAAGTAATTCGTTGAACTGAAGTTTGTTATGTTGAGGTTAGGTTGGTCTAAAATTCGTTACAAAGAGGTAAAAGAATAGTTTTACGCACAAAAGCGTGTCGAAACATGTCGCGACATGAATCACATACTATAACATTAAGAGATATATTGGTGGGAACTTTATATAAAGGTTTTTGGGTTGACAAAATTCGTTAATTAGAGGTATGAATACTGTCTTGATAGTTGGAAATTAGTTATAAAGAGGTTGTCCGCAAGAAATGTTCTCATTGTAAAGGTATATTTTATATTGATAATTCAAGGGGATTACGAAGAATTTGTTAAATCGAGGAAGTCGTTATATTGAGGTACGTTATATTAAGGTTGCACTGTATTTTGATAAAATATGCGTTATAAATATATTAATTTATTCAAGTTAAACCACACGCAGACCAACGCCAAACGATTTACACACACACGGTATCAATGCTAAGTCACGACGACCGCGTGTATATTAATTGTCGCATATAACAATTTCGTTGTACAATGAATTTAAATTTTGCATTTAGTTTTAAATAAGCAAATCTAAAGATTCGTGGCGTAATTTCGCTACGAAATATTGCATAATTTAGACGATGTTATGATCTTTCTTACTAACCCGTCATACACTAACCAATCTGTTTAAATTATTATTTTCATTATTAAAACGGCACTAGAATTGCCACTTTTTAATGCAGTATATTTAAAGTTTCGTATTTTAGATGTCGGCCGATATAAAAAAAATCTAGAGTTTTATTTACTGGAGCGGCTCAGCACATAAAAATAAGTCTTGCCCTCCGACAGGATTTTGTGCGATTTGTGGCGGGACTGCGTTGTCTCTATTTAATTTAAATAATAATTTAAACTCTTTCCTGTAATGACATTTTTTTTCGAACTTTATAATAAAGGGGATTGCAAAATAGTGTGCAACATCAGATATCTTCCAAGGAAGCAAAGCATTGGCTCTCATTTTATAGATGAGCACCGGGGTTCGCTTAATACCTGGTGGATCTTTTGCCCATTTTTTAGGGTTCTATAGTTTTACAGGAACCCTTACACTTTCTCTTTGTTTGTCCGTGTGATGATCCTCTCTAATAGGATTTCCAAAGGATGCAGAGACTTGAATATTTCTATTTTGCTAGAACATACTAAAACTAACGAGGTAAATTATTTTTAGCGTAATCGGACACTTTTGAAGTTATTCATCTAAACTTTTTATCAAACATCAGACACGAAACCCCATATAACTTGACACGCTCTTGGCAACTTTATTTCTTGATTAAAAATACATTACTATTGCTTAACGCCATCCAAGTGAACTCTACAGCTGTTAAGCCTCACAGTGAGAACGCATTTGATATGAGAATTTTTTCTATTAGATTAGACGGATAAAAACTAAAACAATTACACTTCCTTGAACACTCACGTGTGTTATAAAACACGTGTCTTTGTCAATTAGTATGACAAATCGTTTCACGCATATCCTGTCTTGGTTATATACTTAAAGTGTGTATGTGTGTTTCTTTATATATGTACGTTATTAAAACGAAGAATCAAAGGCCGGCAACGCATCTGCGAGCCCTCCGGTGTTGCAGTTATCCATGGGCGTCGGTAGTTACTTAGGTGAGTACTAGCTGCGAGTTTGTTATGTATAAAAAAAGATGATACGATTAATAAAATCCATCCAATAAGTGTGCAAAGGTAGTAAAAAGAATCGCAAACGCTTTACAGTCAACTGTTTACAATGGAGCCCTAATAAAGCATGGCAAAGGCTTGCGTGGAATGATACCTAACGAACTGCATCGCCGATATCGCAGGACGGAGCCCTGAGGGACACTTTAATTAACGTAGGGCTGTCAACCTGCCTCTACCATTTATATAGTTGGTTCTAGTCACGCTAAGAAAGACCGGGGCCTGACCTGCATTTATTTACAAGTGCCCACTTATTTGTAGGTACCTACGCATTTTAAAAAAATAAACGGTACCTTTTAAAGCAATCGCTCTTAATATCTGATCGAGTTAAACTGGTTACAAAATTTCTGATGTCTCGCTTAAGTTTACTAGAAGGCAATTAATTTTTAATGAGAAAATGTATTAAAAGATATATGTACTACTAGGTGCTTATGTAATTGGTTTTATTACTATCATAATATATCTACAAAATGCGAATTAAAGTTGCACAATATTTGGTTTGCTAGAATCATTAATTTCTATGAATTTATAAACAATACAATTTGTGAATCGTACGTATTTCTTAAATCCAGTTAAGGTTTTCTGATGATAACGTTAAAATCTCTTTCCATCGATCATTAGGGGATAATTTATTTAAAATTAAATAATTGATAATTATTCATTTTGGGAAAAATCCTAAAAAAGGAGGTAATCCTCCTAAAGACGTTGTCCTGCCCGAACGTTAGCTTACACTTACTATTGAATATCTTATTCACAGCGTATGCAATGTAAGCGCACAAAAATACACGTTTTACGTTATCACGTGACTTATCGGTAATCTTTGAAATTATCGGCTTTTATCTACTGTAATATAAAAATGTAATATAATATAAATTGCCTGCCTTCTCATTAAATCACTCTGTTTATTGATAAAAACCGCATTAAAATCCGTTACATAGCAAAAAAAATTAGGCGTCGGGAAGTCACTTTGTAGAAAACAAATTCTGTAAAAACTGTAAATATTTGTTGGGAATTTAAGCAATTACTCAAAAATTTAAGCTCAGCAAAAAATGAATTTCCTTTCCTAAAATAACGTCATCTAGTTTAAAAGAATATCAACCGAACCGAAAACAGACTTGTTTGTATTCCAAAGATGGCGACAAAAAACTACTTCAACACTGAGCCAAAACCGTCGAAGCTAGAAAGATAATATTTGGATAGCAGCATCCTTTTATGACATAAAGTTGTACTAAGAAAATGTATGTTTTCTACTAAAGAGATTAGATGGGGGATCAAAAGTTATTTGAAAATATTCGAAAGTATCTAATTAGAATTTTTAATATTAATAGATAAAATTCTAATTTTCTTCTTCCTAGCGCTATCCCGGTTTGTACCAGGGTCTTTGTACCAGGATTTGGCCGTGGGGCGAGTTAAGATGACCGATTGCCATCTGACGTCATATCCTCGGAACCCCCACGATCCCTACAACCTTACGATTAATATCACAAAGTGACATTAATCGGGTCCCACTGTTTTTACGTGCCTTCCGAAACACGGAGTACTAGGCCCTCTGGTCCTTGCATGTGGAGTACATGCAAGGACCGGAGAGCCTAGTACTAGTTACGTAAAGTTTACGGTTATAGTAGATTACAGTTTAAGGCGATAAAATTTGTTAACTTTATGAAGCACACATACAAAATTAGACCCATCTTCTGACATTTGTATAACAAAACAGGCGTCTCATTCGTTTCTTAGAATGACATGTATATTTGTACATTACCTCATCATGTGTTGCAGTGAGTATGTGAATAATAAACACAAACTGATTACTTTAACTAATGACCGTATTATTTCTAACAATACCATCATTATTATCCACGATGTGCGAAAGTAGGTTTTATCGTGGAGTGTTAAAGTTGGAATTACAGTAGTGATGATTGGATGCCAGATAAGTATTTTTAATAAAAATGAAATGGACTATGAAGCTGTTTTAGAATATTATCCGAGATATGTAACATAATGTATTCCGATAGGACACAACATGCGCCCGCGTGGGCGAAAGGACGACCCGATAATAGCTTTTGTTTATGCTACGGCGAGTATTTAAAACTGGACAAATTGAATATAGTCCAGTTTCATAAATAATTCGATAGCTTACGAGCACATTAAAATCTGTAAGGTGCTCTGTTTGATACAACTGCTATAAACATTGTGGCCCAAATTTTTTGGCACAACCTTTATTTTTAGTTGGAGGGGGGACTGAAATATCATGCGTAATTACGCGTGGTTCTAAGCCTAGATAGCGTAACGGTGGATGGACGGATATAAATTCATAAAATGTCCGAATAACTTCAATCCCATTGGCTTTCCTTGAGACCCCTTCTAACAAACAAACAACGCTCACTATGTACACTAGTGCCAGCCCCACTTAGTTGTGCCGTCGACGTCCGCGGTCAAAGACGTCGCTATGCCACCTTTTTTGTATCATCTGTCCGCAACAGGTATTCTTATTTCTTGAATTGCATTTAACTTTAAAGCACTATTACACGACCCTGTTCATAAATTTTCGGTATGTATGAAGCAATGAATGTCGCCCCCTCTGAAAAAAAAAACTTTTCGAAAATACATCCCAAAAACGACGTCAGAGGCGACTCCGCGATCCACGTTAATGGTATATAACGCTGTTCTTCAAATCGTTTAATCATTAGATATAATAAAATATAAGAAAGAAAAGAATGCATGCGCTTTGTATCTGGCTTCTTGGATGAAAGTCCAAAGTAGGACCACGAGTACATATCATTGTAACTTACCTAGACGTATTTAGTACTTAACATATTATGTGTTAAAACCAGTAGTAGATAAAGTAAAGTTATTTTAATATGACGATATTGTAGAGAAACATTTTTAGATCCCTTAGTGTTTAGTGGAAATTAAACATATCAGGCGTCGTTGGATGCACTACTCATATACATATCAAAATAATGTGATTAATATGTTAGATTGTGGTACGATATAAGAGATAAAATATTATTATTATTACGTAGTGGAAAAATAAACGTATTTCTATTATATTAAACAACCACATGGCGGCAATTTATATTTTTATAAGCCGATGGAAACACGGATTCTATTGCGTGTCGTAATTTAAAAGTTTCTCATCTTAATTAGAGGTAGCGCCACGCTTGTAGCCGAATTGGGCCGGCGCGTCCGGGTACCAGTACCTCTTTCTCACATGAGTGGATATCTCTGGAGGAGGCCTTTACCTGCTAACAAGGGGTTCTTGCACAAAGAAGAAAAAAAATAAAAATAATTATTAACAAGTAATAATACTAACACTAATTAGAAGTTAATTATATACTAACCTTAAACAGATTTTAACATTAAGTACAAACACTTGTAAACAGACGTGCAAGAAATAAAAGGCTTTTTATTTATTATTATTATTAATGGTCTTGCTATTCAAAAAAGACAAACAGCTAAATAATTTGTTTAAGAGCATTATCTTTAGTTCTGCACCTACTTTAAAAATTTATAGATCACCAGCGGACCCGACAGGCGCTGTCCTGCCCGAACGTTGGGTTACCTGCTATTTACGAAATTCTATTATCCTATAATATTTTTTCCGTTCCCGTTTCCTTTCTCGTTCCATAATGGTTTACTATTTTAGCGTGTGTAGCTTAAAAATGAAAGAAGCAGTTCAGCTAAGTGACTACCGATACACATGGACATCTGCACGACTAGCAGATGCGTTGCTTACTTTTAATGACGAATTTAGGCCACCGGGAAGTCTCAGAAACCGAACGAAACGCGACTACAATACTATCACTTGACGTGATAGCATTGTCGCAACTTTACGCCAAGACAGGAGTACTAGTACTCAAACGCGCCGGTCCATTTCGGCTGCAGACCAAATGGAATGCAAGCGTGGAGCTTCTTCTAATTAAAAGCGTGGTGATGGTAAAAAAAACTCTCAAAGCAGCTTGTTATAGTCTAATTCTCTCTTTGTCCAGCAATAGAGTACACAGTCTAACAAAACCAAAACTTGGTTGGGCTTGAAACCATATCACTTCATGTACTTTTATACGAAAATTGTAACGTAGATTATATTCACTTATGATTTTTTTATTTATTTAAGTCTTCCACTACTATTTCACTTAGGCGATGAAATGCCTGCCCGTTTGCCCCTTGTAATAAAAAAAAAAAATTCCCGTTAAATTTAGCCTTTTAAAAAAGCGCTAAAAAACAGAAGGAGTGACAAAAATATATTGTTTTGTGTTTTTGTCAATGGTACTTTAATTTTATTTATTTGAATAGTTAATAACAATAGACACATTAATTAAAAAAATTGGTACAATTATAAACAATACCCATACCATCATGGCGGCATCGGGCCATCGACCGATTATAGCAGGTGCAGGCTTCGATAGGGCATGCACTGTAACGCATTGTGCTAGCTCCCATTGATAAGCTATCAGGAAGTCTTGGGTCAGCCTTACATAAGTACAATGCACCTTGGTGGTCCGCTCTAGGTACTACTATTAGTTATTGAAACATAATTATTGCTCCTGTTGTTGTAATTGTATACTATATTCATAGCATTTAAATATTATTTATTTCAAATTTTATCTATAATTTAAGCCTAACGCAATGTACGGACGCAATTAAGGACAAACTTTTGTAGTTTTTGTAATGCTCTTATTTATTGTTAAAAGTGTATTTTATGTAGATAAATAAATAAATAAATAAATAAATAAATAAAAATAACACTCAATTGTCTAAGTGTGCGAATATACTGTAATGTACGCACTTCATGTATATACAGACAAAATGGAAGGCTGCTCATACTTACAGCACAGGCTTTACCTATTTCAAGTATCAGCGACACAACTTCGAGATAATATGCACATACAATGTAATATCTCAGTGACGTACGTGTAATTTTTCAGAATTAAAAATTATCTAATCTAATCTAATTTAGAACGTTAAAAGCTCAACGGTAGATCGGAATGATTTATCAAGGAGCCCGGTTCAAACCACGATGCCGCTGGAGTGTTGGCGCTCCCTGTGCTACCACAAGCTTTTATTTTAAGCTTAGTAGCAAGGGAAACAGGTATTTCAGGCATACCTAAAAAGTATTCTTTAGTTGAATTATTAACGTTGTTTGGTTAAATGGAAAATAAAAATGAAGATTTCGTCATATTGTGGGGAACAAATATAACTTCCTGATAAACTGTCTGATAGCCGATACGTACACAACTTTTGATAATATGTTTGTAACTTTTCACTTCAAACAATTATAAGAAACTTAAAACAAAAGTGTCTGTAAGTAAAGAGTGCTTACGGGAACCAAAAAAAAAAAACCATGAATAATTCTTGCTTATCTGTCTGTCCATTTCGAATAATCTTCGAAACGTCATTTCTCATTAAAATCTCTATTAAACTGGATTAAAATGCAGCGCAGTTAGCACTTTTGGGCACGATTATAAATGTGCTGGCGAAAATGTCGAAAACTATAACAACAGCTGCAGGAATTGAATCTACGACTTCTGGTAATGTGTCTACCACCGAGCAAGGACGTATAGTTACTCAATAAGGATGTGAGCGGTTGATAAACAGGTCCTTACCAAACAAAGTTGCGACTGTTGATCAACAAGTGCAACGCGTTGATCTTTCGGTTCAAAGGTTATAAATGTAGAAAACTATAACAAAGTCTGCAGGAATTGAATCTACGACTTCTGGTAATGTGTCTACCACCGAGCAAGGAGGTATAGTTACTCAATAAGGATGTGAGCGGTTGATAAAAAGGTTCTTGCCAAACAAAGTTGCGACTGTTGATCAACAAGTGCAACGCGTTGATCTTTCGGTTCAAAGGTTATTATTTCGCGCGCGCTCTACGTCGTTATATATATGATAATGCTAAATATGATATTAGACTTGCCTCTGTTATCATGAGCAAACAATAATGTTAGCTAATATCGTGCAACATTATTAACATTTATATGATTACGTGGATAAGGAGGTCGTTGCCTAATCAGCGGTCGGCTTTTGAGTCGATCGCTAGGTTAAGTAGCTCTTGCTGCGACCGGGTGTGGTAGATGGGTGACCCATTCTAACACTGGTTTATATTTGATATCCGACCTTCTCCTCCGTGTTTCGGAAAGCACGTTAAACAGTGGGACCCGATTAACTTCACTTTGTGATATTAATCGTAAGGTTGTAGAGATCGTGGGAGTTTCGAGGATGACGTCAGATGTGGCAATCGGTTATCTTAACTCGCCCCACAGCCACATCCTCTACAATCTAAGCGGACCCTGGTATGCAACCGGGATAGCGCTAGGAAGAAGAAGAAGATATGATTACGTGGATTCAACGTTCAAGAAAAGTGCATAATCATTTTCCGAAGTCTAGCCATGCGGTATTAACTAATTCTTAAACGTCGGTATTTACATGTCTCATAGTTGATGTTAGTTTTAAAGTATTCACGATGGATCTTTTCATATTTCGGGGATACATTGTACCATACGCGTAGTTCCGTACATGTTCTTTTAACGAGAGATGAGCAAAAACTGTTGTGCTTTTCAAGTAGTAGTTTCATGAAAAAAAAACTAATAATGAATTTAACAAGGCCGTCACAGATTAAATCTATACTAATCTGTGCTAATATAATATAAGTTCAGCATTATAAAGCTGAAGAGTTTGTTTGTTTGTTTGCTTGAATGCGGTAATCTCGGGAACTACTGGTCCGATTTGAAAAATTTATTTCAGTTTTAGATAGCCCATTTATCGAGGAAAGCTGTAGGCCATAAATCAACACGCTAAAATTTTTCACCTAATTTTACGCGGACGAAGTTACGGGTAACACAACTAGTAAATTATAAAATATTTACACATACATACATATATACAGTCTCTGGCTTTTTTATATAAAACATTTTAGAGACGTAATGGGATATTCACCTTTCTAAAAGATGTAAAGGGCACCTAAACAGTGAGTGAATTCACTACAGTTCCACTCTTTTAATATAAAACAGGAACTTCACATACTCTTAGAGAACTTAGACATAAGGGCATATAAATACCGAGTGAGCTCTTTCAGCAGTATCACTGTCAGTCAACGGGATGCATCTGCAAAGGGTACAAAAGGGTAAGGTAAGGGTAAGATAGGTAAGCGTAAGGGTACAAACGGGTAGGGCGAGGGGAGGAGGCGGAACAAACGCGGTGTGCACTCAATCGTGACGCTCATCAGGGGGCTTTCATGACAGCCTGCACTTTGTCTAGCACATGCCTCGCGAGAGGTTTATTAACGGAAGTGCAAGGAAATTAAGGCGCTGTGTGAAGTAACGCCTGCATTCAGGGATATGAAATTTTCTCTGCAGCCTTTCCATATGAAATTGTCAATAATATTAAGGAAATATATGTCGATACAGTTACCTCTATATAATTTATATTTTTAATGTTGTAAACTTATATGTCGATTTTCGCCTTATACGATTGAAACGATTTTGATGATATTTTTAGATTTTTATAGCTCGACAAGATAAGAGGCACGGCGATGGTTGATTTTTCTGTTGGTCTTTTTTTTTGTAATACTGCTTTAGAACACTTGCAATAATATTTATTTTCTAATTAAATATATTTTTTTAATTACTTATATGTGGTTATGGTTAAAAATAAATAGATACAGGTCTATATGACAAGCGGACGTCTGTTCCTAAGGTAGACAACTTATGGCTGTGTTATAGGTAACAGACGGCTGGTGTACGCAATTTTTTTTTTTTAATATATAAATACATACATATAGATAATACTCCCAGACTAAGCGCGAATCGAACCCGCGATTCACGATGTGACTACCCACTGCGCCAAAGAACCAGTCGAAAGTCGGGTCATTAGGAAGTCTACCTCAACACTAAATTTACAAGAGTTTCTAATGCCCTGATTTGAGGAGAGCCCTCAACAAACTCAACCGGACAGTCTTTCTGTAATTTAAATATTCTGTGAGGGTTTAGATTCCTTCGAAACGGCAACCGACTAGTATCCCAGGTGAGGCGGCACACCTTTATTCACAAAGAAACAGGTTGGCCAAACAAAACAGTTCCAATTTACATGGATCGCGTAGATCGTACCAATTTCATAACACGCGGCCGCGGCGCCATGCGCTTGCCCAATCGGATGGGATTTACATAAAAATTCGGTATTCATTCATTACTGAGCTTTTCATTTAAAACAGCGCACGGGTTCAGTAGAAAAAAAAATACGCTTTTACCATAAATTTTATTTTTATATAACAAAACTTGTCTTTTTAAATGTATAATATCTATATATACGTAAGATCTATACTATAAAGGACTTTAAGACCCAAAAACTATATAAAACTAAGGCAAAACATACAAAATGTAGGTAACACAGCAATACATATTGCAAATGATAACAGAGACGCCAATACCTTCAAGAAAACAATCACACACATTTCTCAAAGGTCTGACTCTGCTACAGTACAGACTTCTGGTACAGTTTTTCATGAATCAGCAGACCTGTGATCTGCCATATAGAAAGAGAAAGAGAGAGAGAGACGAATTTCTTAACATTCCATTGATTCACCGTGCAGGTGCCGGGTCCATCCGATGCAGAGTAAGGAACCATAGCAGATCCCGGGACTTGTGACCCAGATGTAGGATGATTGCTAACACTCACCTTCACAATTATTTATTAGTTTATAAGATAACTATTTGAAATACAAAATTATGGATTACTAGAAGAACCAATTTGTGCTCTACAAAATAGTATTGACAAAATAAACTGATATGACTAATCTGGAGTTTTACTGAGGACTTAATTATTTTATATGCTGTCGCATTGTAAAATATAAATCATTAAGAATTCACATTCACAGTACTAGTATAACATAAGAATATTTTCGTAACCACAACCCAAATTTTCTGCTATACATTTCATACAGTTTTTAAGACCTCCAGAGGCATCCTTATAGTGTTACTTTGTTGTCCGTCCGTCTTTCAAGACTCTTTTTCACATAAAGACAAGTTGAAATTAATACCAAATACTATCTGTGGTTCCTAAAAACTGTAAAAATATCTACCCTGTAAGTGCACGCAATCCAAAGATAAATGTTTATGTCATATTTCCCATACATTTTGCAAATCCAAAACCTATAGGGTACTTCCCGTTGACCTAGAACCATGAAATTTGGCAAGAAACTGTATCTTGTAGCACAAATATAGGAAAAAATCTGAAAACTAAATTTGTTGTTGCGTCACAGAAAAGAATTGCGGTGACTTTTAAATTATAAGAAATCCTATGAAATCTATACTATTATATAAAGCGGAAGAGTTTTTTTTGTGTGAACGCGCTAATCTCATGACAGATCCGATTTGAAAAATTCTTAGATTGGATAGCCCATTTATAGAGGAAGCCTAAATATCATCACGCTAAAATTGAATCTCTTTTTTTTTACCTAATTCTATGCGGACGAAGTCGCGGGCCCAGCCAGTACATATATAAATCTTAAAATGACCTAAAGCAAAGTAAACAATATTTCTTAGATAGTTCGCATCAAGCCCAGACGGTTGGAAACCCTAATCAGACTCTCGGTTTTATTCATTTAATTAATTGTAAACTGTCACAAATCTAAAATTTTCAATTGTTTCTCTGTCATTACGAAATCTAAGACAAAAACATTTTGTTTATGACGTCACATGTTAAAATCAAAAACATTTGAAAGTGCTGCTTACATTTAATTATTTTTAATACATGCATAAATTAAAATTCGTACGACGTTATATTTTATGAAATAAATAAATATATTTTTATAAATAATTTCATCTCTTTATAAATAGTTAAACGTCAAAGGTTGCATGAAGTAACAGATTTTCTATCAGAATGGAGGGAATATGAGAATATTAAGTTGATGTTTACACGTAACATACATATTTCTTTACAGGTGTTCTGTTTTCAATCGAAGTAACAACTACGTACTTTGCCGTTCGCAACTATTGGCGGGGATTCTTCGCCGCCTGTTGCAGTGCCATTGTAAGTACTGATTTCATTCTTCACAGTTTTAAAGGCGCGAACAATCTAATGGGCCATTATTTTTTATTAACTCAGTGCAATATTTACATTATAAGAGATGATTGATGTGATTGATGAGAAGATGTTGATTGAAAAACGATTATGATGGTTGTGGAAATCATTCTTACCAAAATTAGTCGCGAAAAATGTTTATTTCTTTTCTTTCCTCGTTCTATCTCTTGTATTCACTTAAAACTGCAACAAGTAAGCAAGTTTGATCAGGAATTTGGAAGGTGCTTGTCAAATTTCTTACTTCATGCTTGGATCTTCTGTATAAACATATTTTTATGGGGGGGGGGGGGACACTTTGCGGGTAGACAAACTGACGGACAGGGGGACAGAGCGAAACTATAAGGGTTCCTTGTGGACTACGGTACCCTAAAAACGGACAATATTAGATTTGAAATTTAAAAGATCAATATATAAGTATGCGTGTTTAATTGAAAATTTAGATTTCAGTTCTACAGTCTTATATCGTACGCTTGATCACAAACTGACAGATAACGATTTAAGTCTAAAGTGCCTTAATGACACTGGTAGCTTCGTTTCAACATCCTCTATCACCCAATCAAAGAATTATATCCCCGTCCAACAGTGAGATACAGCTATTCTGGTCTTTTTAAACAAAAACTTATTTTACTTAAAAAGACAAACAAATAATAAAATAACATTTCAATATCATTAATCCCTTCATTGACTATTGTAAAAATACATACAGTTGTTTAGTATAATGCAGTTTTGATTGAGTTTTATGCAGATTAAGTTGTAAAAGACAATGTATTTTGCAATTTGCCAATAATCAGCTTTTTTGAGTTAGGTCACTTTATAACTAAGCACACTTTAGTATTTCTTCACATTATAAAAAATCAGCAAATAATGGGTAATTTGCACATTTCAGAGTTATGAAGCCAGAGGGTGATGAAGCAAAGGAACTTGAAGAAATACTTGCAAAAAGACAGAAGAAAGGAAAAGGCGCCAACGCGCCAGCCAATAACCTCTAAGTATGCTAACAAGTGCAGGCTTATATATCGGCCTAATTAGCTTTCAGATCACCGGATTATCAAACGGATCACCGTTAATATTTAATCGATAATTCTGCCGAATTTATGTTTAACCGTCGTATATCGATTGACGATTGCTTCCCAATGTTCACGATACATTGCGTGCTCAATAACAGGATGACGATGGCAATATCTGTAACCTCTCATTTCCAAGATGAATGATTTTTGTGATTTTATTTAGGACGTTAAATGTAGCCTTATCGCAAATATACGATGTCTTTTACACCGTGTACAAGCATACAAAAAAAAACCTTAGTGTTAATATCTTACCCATAAAAAGTCCTTGAGCTGCATAGTAAAGAGGTGATCTGAAATTTCTTAGGTATCGTTCTGTCCACTCTTAGTAGAAACTTTAAAAAGTGGAAGGTTGAATGGGTAATTGTAGAAACTTCCCCTTAAATAAGAAAAAGTTGTATGACAGTCTTACATAATTAGAGAGCACTTAACCACATATATTGGCTGCTAAACGGAAAATATCTAATAGTCTGATTTATACCTATATTAATGATTATCTATATATTATTATAACTTATGACCCAACATGACTTTATATATAATTTTTATATTAAAGCCTCTTGGAAACCGCGCATGACAACTTGTCTAAAATAAACGTATACAATGTCAAGGTGAACACAAATACCAGAATCACTATTTAAACATCGCCCCGGTCAAATGTTTTTTCAAATGAGAGTGGCTATTCTTTCACAACATCAAACGCCTGCGGCCCTACTAATTTAGCATTCATCACGGTATCTGGCCATATCTCTGTTTACATCCTATTTAGAGCTGCCCCGCACAGATAAAGAGTCAAAGAAGAGCCTATCTCTTCCGTTTGCACGTTTGCTTTGCTAACTTGCCGTTCGCGGCTTTTTATGTGTGAATGCTTTTCATAGAGCGTGTGTTGGTGCCAATCTTGACTTTCGTGAACAGAGCTTTTTTATTGCTCAAACATGGTCAGATAAATAAATAAGAAACTGCCAGACCACACGCGTATTCCTCAAAACAACGGGCCTTATTGATATTCAAGTGTTATTTCCAAGCTGACAAAACAAAATCTCTCTTTCATGGCTAATATTTTCTTGCGAAATAATACCTAATCTTATATTTTACAATATTCTATGACAGTTGCGAAATTTAACTAGAGTTTAAATTTAGGTTTGACTAGAGAAAACTAACATATAGACATGTTTATTAAGACAAAAAAAACACGTGATTAGTCTTGCTTTTCTTGCATTTTAGTATCGTAAAAATCGAAATATATTTTATGACACTTTTTCCATACAAAATCAACTCAAAAGGTGCCGTCAGGGTAGGTAACGCATCGGCATCTCTTATGTTGCAGATGGACATCTGACTGACTATGACCATTTAACATCACGTGGACCTTTTGATCCGTTTGCTCCATTCTACTATATAAAAAAAAAACAAATCTCAAAGTACAATTATTTATACATTATATACATCTATTCTAACAGATGATGCATATTGCAAGTTGCTAGGAAAATAACTCCGTACAATATAATAAGAAGGGCTTATTTCTATTTTGAAGCGATAGAACAGTAACTATATTTTGTTTCTTACAATATTTTCTAAAGAAAAATACTCGTCCTTATATTTCTGTGCTATTTTCTTACACAAAAAATACTGTTATAACTGACGTTATTGGCGTTCAATCTGTGTTTTCGTATACAGAGCGTTTTGATTATTCAAACGTGGTCAGATGTTATAAATAAATTACAAACTCAAGGCGACTCGTTATTGTTTTTACAATTGCATAAACAATTTAAAATACAAGACGAATTTTTTATTAGTTTCAAATCTACAATCACACAACCGACACAACACAATATACAGAACACATAAACGACCAATTAAAAGATTACTAAAGAATAATTCCTATACAGTTTAGTAAGTCACGATATGTGCCATATTGTGTTATTACGTCACAACTCTTACTATAACTAGGATATGTTTAAAACAATTCAATGATTACGACGATAGTAGCCTCTTGCATTGCGATCGAGATAAATTTCATACGCTGTAGTTAAAACAATGTTAAGTTTATTATTTATCTGTATTTATATTGTTTTGCTTGTAGTGTGACCATCAACAATTTCATCCCAAGGAATTTGAGGAATCCACATATTTTTGTATATTTTTATATCTTATGAACTTAACTTGTAAAGTATTAGATAAGGTTTGCCATAGACCTTCATAAAATGTAAAATAACGAAACAAAACCGTGTCATTTTTCAACACTTTCGAGTTCCTGTCAAAAAAAAAAACAAAGAGGACGCCAATATAGCCGATTGAATGTCGACACTAATGTATTAAATTACTCAAAAATAAAACTATTAAAAAATTACACATACAGGTATAAAACTGAAATAATTTTAAAATGTGTATACGATAATTTTGAAATGATAATTACAGTTTTGATTATAGAATAATAAAGGTATTAAACAAATTAAATAGGTCAATACAATAGTATAAACCTTGTATTTAATTATTTTATTCAGTAATAATCGATACAAAATATAAGGAACTGTAGTTTAATTAATGTTTTGAGTCGACCCAGTGAAAGTATTTTTAATACTTGAGATTTTATATACACTGATCCTGGACTATCCTCGCCTTACGTTTCATTTTAAGGAGAAACGAAAAAACTAGATACAACTTTAAAATATTCCAAGTTTTCCGTGAATAATACATCCTAAAGAGCAAATCAAAATATTTTTACCATCTGACGTCGGAGTATTTGTACAAACTGCCTCCAGCGCTTATAAGATAACCGCTAACTATTTGAGTGGACAGCAACGCCTGTACCAGCGCGCTGTGCCAGATGTATGGTTTAGTCAACGGGGACCAATGCTCGCATGATTCGAGCATTGAAGACAGTACGTTGATATCTGCTAAGAATATGGTCAGCAATATGGCAATGGTAATTATGACTGGCGTCAGGATGACGAACGAGACCCTGAGCGTTTTGTGGAGACGGTATAATCTGTAAAAGATAATTATAGCGTTAATTTTTATGCATCTAGAAGGAATCACGTTGGTGAACTTGGGAAAGGTATTAAGAAGCATAGAGTTAAAGAACTTGAGATAGGTTACTAGGAACTTTCAGTAAGACCTAATCGCAATAATGACGAATTTGAAATAAGACAGAGAGACAAGAAAGAGTTGAATCCATTGCTAATTGATTCACGGGTTTGCAGGTACCGAATCCGTAGTATTGCCGAAGACGAAACCAAAGGACTAAAGGAATGCCAAGAATTTCAGGCCTAAATGTACGTTTCAGAGATGTCTTTAAAAATCAGCCTTTTCATAGATATATATAAAAATCAAGTATCATTGTATGTTCTCAGTGAACTCCTTACCAAGTCAACCGAAATTCATGAAAGTTAATGAATTCATACGCTAACATGTATATAAATGAGCAACATTATTATATTAAATTATTAAAATAAAACACGCACACGACTGCCAATGATTTACACACACATGTATACATATAAATTACAAGAAGTTGGGTGCAAGCGTAGTCATGACGACGTAATGCTAAAAATTTTAAATATCAAATATTAACAACAGAAATTTTGTTTATGCGTAAGTAAGCATACCTGTATAATACGCAAATTTAAAGATTTGTTTCCGCATTTTGACCACCAGGAGATCGCTAATATAGAGTTTTAAAGGCAATTTTAAATATAATTAATATGTAACGCGATATTATTAACTACGAGTAAATATTTGCTTGCTTTTATTTTCGGATTGAAGACAACAGCTATTACAAATAAACGAACATATATAAAATGTCACCACACTCTTAGAGACACACGTATCCAAAAATTGTCGTTGCAATTTAACTGTGCAGTTAAATCGAACGGTTAGGCAAGTTCTGTAAAGAACTGCCGAAATGAGCGACCACCATCCAGACGCAACGATAAAACTGTGCAGTGTAATCTACAACGATTTTTCATACACACAATCGATAAAACTGAACAGTTAAATCGCAACGTTTTATCGATACGTATATAGCGGGCAGCACGCATCGTTAAAATCGATTTTATATTTACACCTATATCCTTAAAAAATAAGAAGCATTATTTTACGTTTTATCGATACGTATGTAGCGGGCATCACACATTGTTAAAATCGATTTAATCTTTACACCTATATCCTTAAAATATAAGAAACATTATATTAAACTAGTGGTCCTGTGTTATATCCGAGCGTTAACAAAGTTTCTTGGATAAAGCAAAGTAGTTTAGTTTCTCATGCATGTCATGGATTTCCGCAAAGTAACGCCTGATTCTATCAATTATATGTAATATAATTGTTATGAATTATTCCCTTCTGGAAAAAAAAGATATAACATACTTTCTAAAAGCCGTTTTATAATACGTATGAATTCCGCTCACGAATATCTAACTTATAAAATTATTAATAACTAGCAATTTCCTGTAACATCGCCCGTATAAAATTACGAGAACCATTAGACCTTAATGCTCTATCGATAAATCCGATTTTAGCAGAAAAGAGTAAACGAGAATTAATTCTAAATTACGTTGTTATTAATTTCTAATTCTGGTACTATCGAAAAATCCGTTCGCCACGGATGGCATCTAACCATAAAGTACCAACTTGCCATATTTTATCATTGTAGGCCCCGTGGTTTTTGAGATTTCTTGACAGGTGAAGATTTATTACGTTAAGCCCATTTAGAGTAGAGCCTTTCGTTCGTTAATGTAGGCTCTTCTACGGAAAAGGCTACTAAATAAAAAAGTCTAAAGAGGCTTCCTTAAAACCTGGCTCCTGGTGACTTTTCTCTGGTTTAGTTAATTCATTCTTTCATGCGTTCGTTTTTTACTTTACTCAGTTATATATTCAGGATCTTTTTTTCGTTACAATCTATATCTACACTAATAAAACACATTAAGCTGAAAAGTTTGTTTGTTTGTTCGCTGGAACGCGCTAATCTCAGTTACTACTGGTCCGATTTGAATAATTCTTTCAGTGTTAGATAGCCCATTTATCGAAAAACCCCCTTGTAGGATAAAAAAGACCGACGGACAACGAATTTATCATATAATATCAAATATAAACCAGTGCTAGAATAGGTCACCCATCTATCACCCGGTCGCAGCCAGAGCAACTTAACTTAGCGATTGACTCAAATGCCGACCACAGATTAGGCCACGACCTCCTCATCAACGGTAGAAGGACTATAAGATGTTAAACGTCTTATAAGCAATTACATATAATATATGAGCTTCAAAACTTTTGCGACCAAGTGTTAAACATCAAGAAAATAATTGTTACATAATAAAATTGATAGGCACGCAGAAATAGCGCTGGCGAGCGCAATTACCCATAATTCAGGAACAAGTCGGCCTTTCAAATTGTCATAAATAGTCTGAGGTGTCAAACATAATTTTATAACAGGTACGAAATGAGCTCGTTGGGTTGCCAGCCGTCGGCGACTCGCCGGTGTGCCACTTTACGATTCCAAATGACCCCGGGTCGCGGAAATTCATTTGAATTGATCGACAAAAGCGTAATAGCCAGTAAATTACTTCTAGATTGTAAAACATACCTTGTTTATATATTAATTAAATTAGAAAATTTATAGGAAACATTAAAACCAATTAAATAAATCTATGAAATTTGATCGAAGAAAATCTTGCAAAATTGTTTTGCCGCCGTATGTCTCTTTGCTCTGTGTTTTGGCGGCTTAGTTATTTTGTAAGCCCTTATTCGCACGAGAACTTCAATTCGAGCTTCAGATTCGTTTAAATAACGTTCATATGGATACCCAAGTTAAGTTGCTCTGGCTGCGACCGGGTAATAGATAGATGACCCATTCTAGCACTGGTTTATATTTGATATCCCACCTCCTCCGTGTTTCGGAAGGCACGTAAAACAGTGGGCCTAACGAAACGCGATAACAATACCATCACTTGACCGGTCAGCATTGCCGCCACTTAATGCAGATCTTATGTGAGGAAGAGGTACTGAGGCCCTAGCACGAATATTTTGAACCATTCGAGTCGAAGAGTCTACTGTATTCAGGATGAAATTGTTAGTGCTAGGATCACAGGAGGCAAGTCTTTATCGAGTCACACTTTTAATCAATGCTAATGCAACCGGCGTTGATACTAAGTAGGGTGCGCTTTGAGCCCAGCACAAATATCTTCAAAGTCGACTCTTCGACTCGAACGGTTCGAAATGTTCGTGCTAGGGCCTCTGGCACCCGGATGCGCCGGCACAATTCGGCTGTAGACCATAAAGACTGCAAGCGTAGCGCTACCTCTAATTAAGCTTATTTATGTAATGATTTTTTTTTTTAATTTTTTTATTATAACATTCGAACGCCCTAGATACGCAGCAACGAGACCGTGAAGTAATTCACGCGCTTTCAGATATAAATCAATTACGTTGATATGTCGGTTGCGTCTCTGTCAAGGCTAATGATTTGCGGTGGGAAAACAATGGAAAGCCTTAACCTCACCACTTTTTGCGCAGTAAACAAGAATACGAGTGCCGGGAAACAGTTTCACGACAATGCTTTTGCATTAACGAAACTTTGACGGTGTGTCATCGTAAAAGCCTTATATTGTTGCCCAAAAGAAAAGGGGAACCCTTATAAGATCACTTCGTTGTCCATCTGTCTGTTTGTCTGTTTATAGCTTACTTATATACTAGCTTAATATTACCCGCGACTTCGTGCGCATAAAATTAGATGTAAAATTTTAGTGTGATGATATATATATAGCCTATAGCTTTCCTCGATCAATCAAAGTTTAGCTCGTTCAAGTAAACAAACTCTTCAGCTTTACATATCGGTATAGAAAAGCTGAATCTCACTTGAGTGAAATCAGCGGTATTTTTAAAAAATTTTTTGCGGAACGCTGATTATTTTTCTAAAATTAAAGAAGCCTTTATTAATTCCTTGTAACGTTAGCTATCGCTCAGTGAAAGGCCCGTTGAAATTGGCCCCGCTGTTACGGATAGTATCCGGAACAAACAGACAAATTAACACAAGATACTTTACTTTTCGAAGAATAATTAGGGACCGAACAAAAAAAAATTACTGACTTCAAGTGAATAAAGTCCCAGGGTATAGATAGTTATAATGTACTACGATCTCTGAAGCTCTGAAGAAGCCCCAGCGAATTCTCGACTTGTAGCAGAAGTGCTGGATGGAGTAAACGCTTACACATATACTTCGACCCATTTCGAATATGCATCAACAATAACTAAATACGTAAGATTATACCTAAAAAGTCTATGTGAATCCTATAGATTGCATTCGGTGGGTACTGCCAGCTAGCGAGCGCGATTAGAAACGCACTGGTTTATTACACATTTGTGATAATGTAATCAAATGTGTAACGTAATGTTATTATATATTGTCATCTGTTAGAAGTATTTTGGCAATGGGAGATAGCAATGCATGAGTTAAAAGCATTACTTGATAGCATCAGTGCTACCTGACGCTTTCTTATCAACGATATACTTGTGGGCAACATTACATATAAAAAGATGGCTTACAAGAGAACGGTTTAATCTTTAATTTTACCTCCGAAAAGATATTGTCAATAACATTTATTACTTTTCTGTGGTCAAACCCAATAACTGAAAAGTTATTGATCTGTGCAGATAAAAAAGAATCGAATCAACCTAATTTACATTCAATAAAAAGTTGATTACGAGGGAAACTTGATGAAATTGTAATAATAGTTAATAGAATGAAACGTTTTGAAGCGATCCACGAAAATAAAGGCAATAATGAAGTAACTTATAAAGCGAATTCGTTAATTTATTTATATTCAATATTTTCT
Source organism: Charaxes varanes (assembly GCA_024363005.1). Classification (NCBI taxonomy): domain Eukaryota; kingdom Metazoa; phylum Arthropoda; class Insecta; order Lepidoptera; family Nymphalidae; genus Charaxes; species Charaxes varanes. Next base: position 118,623 of record JANCMC010008231.1, on the reverse strand, counting down.
TACTTAAATAAACAACATGAGTCCTTGTTTTACGAGGGTAACCAGAGCTTTATACCTGCGTTCGAATACTGACAGAAAGAAGGAAGAAAGTATCATGGATTTTTTAACTTTTTTGCTCGTATTCAAACAAACAATTATAGAACTTCTTACCAACCTACTATCCTAATAAAAACTTGATTTGTCATAACAAAACGGAACAAATTATTAAATTGATTTTCTGCCTCATAATTTTGCTTATATAAATCCGGTTTATTGAAATCGTATTAGATTAAGAGCCACTGACACAACTTTGGAAAGGTGTGTTTGGTAAGTGACAATTGCTAACACTTAGTAATTTGTGAATAGAAGAACCGTTAACCATGATTCGGCCCGGGCGCTTGTGGTTATTTCAAAACTGCGCATTATATAGAACGTGCAACAAAAATCTATCAAAAACAGGATATGTGTAATTAGGAATTTTTATTATTTTCTTGTTTAGGGAGTGTTTAATCGAGTAATAAGCAAGCCAGATTGTTTTGTCGTCTTTGAAGTACAGCTCGACCGCCTTGGATGTGAATATATGCCAAAAATATACTTAAGTCATTCTAGAAAAACTGGGGGATCGATTTCGATAAAGGATAATGTGTTCACTTCTGAAGTACAATCTATCAAACAAAAAAGGGTCATCATAATCGATTCATAATTGGCGAAACGATCGCCTAACATACATACACAAAAAATACAGTCAAATTGACGTTCTCCTCCTTTTTTGGATTCGGATAAAAATATCTAATCACAACCCAAAATAAAATCCAAAATTACTAAAGTACATTTTGGCATACATCAACATTTAAGATGGTCGGATTGTCTTTAAAGAAAGACGACAAAATGTGCTTGTTTATAACTTGACTATATACACCCTAAAAAAGAAAATGTAAAAACTCTAAGTTGCCAATATCATGGCAGAATTATTCTGGCAGACTTTTTTGCACATTCTATATTATACACGTTCTATAATACCGCAAGCGCCCGACCCAACTCATGATTTACGGTTCTCCTATATACAAATTACTATATTTTCGCAATTGTAACTTGCCGGAACACCTTCCCAAAGCCGTGTCAATGGCTCTTAGGCCATATGTCGCGTAGATTTTTATGGACGTTTTGGATTGATGAAACTAGGCTGTCGCGTTCATGATGCGTAACGTTAAAGAACGTCATACTTTAGAAAAATGCATTTTGTACACTAAATTATACACTAACGTCTTAATATGAGTCTGCAGGAGACTCGTATTAAGATATTCCGGGCTTGGCCATATTCTTGGTATGAGCCACATTCTGGGCCGATGAGTGTATTTCGTGTATATACGGTTACAAAACCTTTGAATATTACAGCTGTCCTAATAATGTTTAAAATAAATAATAAGTAAAAATGTTAAAGCATATAACGGCTTTTATTAAATCAGAAAGTCAGGACTAGAAATGACATCCCCAAATCCTCAGTGTCCATGTCAATACACAGTCAAGCGATTTGCATACACCCCTGAAAAGTCAGTTGCCCGCTTCGATGTAACCAAACGAGCCCTTTATTAGTCGCTTATAGGGTTTGCGAGCCACAATTATGTCGAAATGGTTTTGTCGGATTATCATCAATATCGACATTTCTTTGTCACCACAGATGTCCGGCACTTAAGCGATTTTGACTGTATGAATAACTGTTTCGTGTCTTATTGGTTACATAACCACTCTTAACAATTGATGGTACAACTATTTTACATAATCGGTTATTATTTCGTTACATTGAATAATATTGTCACAGTACTGACACAATTTGACAAAATTCTATCAATTTTCTTTGTTAACTGATCCGGAACTGTCGTAACTGTCTCTTACTCTGTAACTAGGAAGTCCTAGATGTCTTTACAGGTTAAATCAAAAAGTTTGTTTTAGGAACAATCAGTACGATAGCCCATTGGAGTTTGAACCGAACAATTTATAGTTTTCTAATACGTAACCGTTCGAGGTTTCTTTTTCTTATTATTAATATACAGATAAAACCGATTTAGGATCAATGTCGTCATTGATCCTAAATCCCTAGGACCCTGAAAATAAGGCCGCAGTATACACATTTTTTTAAATTATTATTAGTGTTGAAAATTATTAATAGATCATTTTGGAGTTTTGTCTTTATTCTTCAAAAAGTGGGTAATATAGAAGTTGAAATGCGGCATCTTTTTGCAATATCTTATATTATTTACAATTTTATAATCGCCATATAATGAGAATTAACACAAAAAAGGTGATCTATAACTAACATAACAACGCAAGCACTACGCAGTATATTAAATAATTAAAGGTAAAATTCCAAAATAGGTTTTTCGAAGTAGTGAATAAGATGTTAGTCGGTCGTTATAGACATGTTCTAATAGAAGTTCGTCGCTTTAACCGGTATGTCGCTTTATCCGATGATGTTATAGCCTATATGTTTATACAGGTATATAAAAATTGGCCCTCGACCTTGCCATTTAGTTTTTTATAACCGATCCAATACTAATCGATGTTGTTATATCGGTTTTACTGCATTTAGATTTAAGCATGATGATGACAATCCCTTCTTCTTCAAGAATGCGACAAATTATTGCTAGTATATACAATACTTTTTTTTTTTCAGTCAGTCACTAAAAGCGGTGTAAATCTGGCATAACACCATAAATCGTCTGAAACAGACGCAAAGAACGCTAACACTATATAATTTTATTTTGGATATCGATGAATTCAATTTATTAACTTTTCCGACAGAGAATCCATTGGCCGTCAAAGCACCTGCGATACTTCTAGTGTCCATGGGCGGTAGTCACTTACCGCCAGCTCGTTTGCTGTTTGTAACTTAACAAAAGTCTACTGTTATTATGTCAGTTCTACTCTCTCAGTATATTAAGCAGAACGATGAACAACTTCAAGAAATGACTTGAAAAAAGTAATGAAACAAATCTTTAAACGTGCCGCTATATTAAAAAAAAACTTGAACGATATCTATAATACTTTTGATTTTTTCATTATTTAAAAAAATGAAGTCCCCCTGAAGCACCCTGTATATTATGATTCTATACTTCATTATTCCATATATTCAAAGGTCGTTTCTATTTTTTGAACTCTGTGAACTAGTTTCGGTAACAAACTTCAGTTTAAAAGCTCAAAGTTTTCGCCGAGTTTGTTCGTTGATTTCGAAAATTCGTTCACAGCGATATCGAAATTCTAAATTCATTTTTCCAGAGACAAATATGAACGATGGTTTTTTTTTTTTTTTTTAAATATACGTCTGTATGTTATGTGTTATAATGCCTAAGGATTTTAGTTAATGGAATTGGATGGAATTTTTATTTGTATATTTTAGATTTATCAAAAAAAAAATATTTTTTAATTTGTATACATTTCAGTATATCAGTTGAGGAGGTCGTGGCCTAATCAGTGGTCGGCATTTGAGTCGATCGCTATGTTAAGTTGCTGTTGCTGCGACCGGATGATAGATGGGTGACCCATTCTAGCACTGGTTTATATTTGATATCCGACCTACTGAAATCTAACATTATTCCTAATATGAATTTTTCAAAAAGCTTAAAAAATTAAATTACTTTGCATAAATCTGACTGAAGTCGCATGGGTTTCAAAGCAAAACGTACTCTGAGATACCCAAGAAAATCAGAGCAGTGCTGTGCTTTGATGTTGTGAGCGTGTATTTACTAAGCCCATCATTCGAATATCTTCTTTTTATTAAAATAACAGAGATTCTTAATCATTCTCATGAGAGTAGAAATCTTGCGTGACAGAATTGTTCACTAAGTAATGTGTCTGTATTTGATTACTTTAGTATGACAAGGTTCCATACTAGGCGGTTAGGCACCATGAATTCGCAATGGCTAGTTTTATGGCGTGACACCGCAACCATGCAGATTAGGATCCATTTCTGGCTGGCCATACGTGACGCGCCATCATTATATCCCCCTATTAAATCCAGACATGTCCTGACATGCTATGTCCTGTACATCGTATCGGCTCGGTTTGGCATCGGAATATTAAAAACGATTTGACCAGTTTTTCGAATTAGCATAAATATTATCGGTGTTGGTGGGAGGGAAAATACGGAGTCAGCACGACTCAAAAGAAAAGGCTTCGGTGGTTGCTTACTATCAAACACGCCATACGTTCGTTTTTAGGGTTACCTCCAAAAGAAAATACCCCTATAGGATTTTTCCGTCTGTCTATATAGTCTAGGCCATTGATGGGTTGAGCTATAAAGTTGGAATAATTACCAAATACTGAAGTCTGCGGTCCCTTGAAGCTGTGAGAAAATCAACTCTATAAGCGTTAGCATTTAAAAGATATATCTATATCTTTTAAATGCGTACGTTAAGGAGTTCAGACCTTTTGAATTCCTACAGAATATTTTCGATATTTTCTCAGGATCAGTAACAATTTGGAGTCTCATTTATTCAGAATTAAAGTATCCTTTGACTTTGTGGTATAGCATTGCCGACATAAGAAAATTTTACTCGATTAGCATAATCTTGTATGGTCGACCAAGAAATTGGTTTGATACGCTAAGGTCGAATGTCGCTTGCACGTCAATCAGTTAAAAAGCTCATTTTTGCTTGTTATGCATTACGTTAATTTCTAACAATATCCCTTAGCTAAATTTTCTTTAATTAGGAACTGTCATCCAAAATGGTAAAGCACTTTTTTGGTCGACTGTACAGTAAGAAATTGTGCATATTTTTGTTTAGAATTTGTACTACCTAACAAAGTCATCGAAAAGCAGTTTACGAACCGCCAAAGACCTAAACTGGATCATCCAAGCGAGGTGTTAGGTTACTGCGATGGTTATAGGGTAACCATAAAATCTGAAATGGCTGTGGATAAACATCTTGCTTTTATATTATAAATTTAGAGTGTCCACAACTCAAGGAGTGGATCAACCATTCAATAAGTTGGATGACAATGGAAAATTTATCTAAATTAAATTTTTATGTGAAAAGAAAAGCTAAAATTAGATAATCATATCGCATTCATCTTATCAAAATGAACATAGTATTTTTGACATAGACAGATTGTTTTCTATGCTATTTTTAAAAACATCTTTGATTTTTATCGATCATATGAGACTCCTAATACCCACTGGGATTAAACAGGCGGAGCCCTCGTTATTTATTACAGCATTAGAGGTTTCCGCAATATTTCTATACGCTCTAGTGCCAATCCCTTTCACATTGTGGAGTAAACATTGGGACACTCTCCTGTATACCGTTCTGTATGTCTAGTTTTAAGATTTTTATTTTTTTTTTGTTTTTTACTCTGTTATCATTATATTACTTATGTGTCATTTTGTTTACTGTTCATAATGATTGAATAAAAGTTGTTTCTTTCTTTCTTTCTTCTTTCTAAATTGCACATATTCCGAATGGCATTTGTAAAGGTTGCTCAAAGTAAAATAATTGAGCTTGAATTTTAATTAGCTCAGTTATCTACACGCGACTGTGCCACGTTGGCTAATATTTTATAAGTTCGTGACAACGGCCACTGGAAAAGAAGAGTCAACGAGTCTAGACTGTCAGTCATCAATAACTAACGATTCGAGTTAGACAGTCTTGTAGGGTTTGTACTATAATCCCCCCCCCCCCATATAACACGGTACTCTTTCAACGCATTTATATCTATAATTTATTATATGTCTTCTCTAGACTTTTGCTTGACTCGAAGTCGGTTTACCTGAATGTCCCGTCCCGGAGACCCTCAGAAAAAAGGGAATTTAGTTTTTTTCTACCCCTCTAGCCCCATGATATATAGACGGTATAAATTTCAAGACAGTTTAACTAAATAAAACAGTCCTCTGCTGTCTAATTGACAAATATTAATTTTTAATTATATGTAAAACTAATTCAGTTCATTTCTTGGCTGTACTAATTAAAAAAAAAGTGATTCGAATGAGTGAAACAGTTATTTTGCCTGTCCTAAGCCAGGACTAAAATGAGAAGGCAAAACGGACCATCAACGTGTGTCCACGCTAGTATGTCCATGCGTTCCGTACACAACCCCACAACCACATCCTCTGCAATCTAAACGGATCCTGGTACTAGACCGGGATAACGTTAGGAAGAAGAATTATTTTATAATTGAATATGTCAGATGATTATATTACATTTAAAGAATCTTGGTAATATAAATAATCTCTATTACTGAACACATTTATTTTTAATGATTTTCTATTCTGTAATTGTAAATCCGGCGCCTGTAAGCTTAAATAGAGAATATAGGACCCTTTTTTTTTCTATTTTACCATTGTATTTATCTGTGATGTTTCTTATACAGTATCTAGTATTAAAATACATCATTGATGCAAGTATATAAAATATGATAGAATAAGGCGTTGAATGTTGTTTCACTGGTCGAATTTAATCATAAACATAATTGCACAGTTGTATAAAAATACCCTGGATGTATAAAATATATAGCGATATAAACTGTACATAAGGTTAATGGTAACTATCCGTTATTTTTAACCCTCATTTGTAAAAAAAGGTTATCGTGAATGAATAAAATTTGTAAAATAATTAAATAAATACACCATTCTGAAGTAGCGAATGTATAGAATGTTAGAAAAGTTAAATTTCCTGACAACCCTGAACGATACAAGTCAATTACAAAGTTTAATATCGCTCAATTTTATGAATAAAGGGTAAACATTATTTTATTAGGATTGAGTTGTTTACACAATGAAAGTAGAAACTGATTTCAGTCCAATATTGCATAATACTAAGTACCTAATAAGTATTTCAAAAGACATAGGAATGTAAAAAAAACATCTAAAAGATCTTTTGTAAGAAAACGTAAATGCTTCAAAATTGAAACTTTACATATATATTAAAACAGATATCCGACTTCCTCAGTGTTTCGGAAGGCACGTAAAATAGGGGGACCCGATTAATGTCACTTTGCGATATTAGTTGTAAGGTTGTAGAGATCGTGGGGGTTCCGAGGATGACGTCAGATGGCAATCGGTCATCTTAACTCGACCTACAGCCAATTCCTCTGCAATCTAAGCGGACCCTGGTACTACCAGACCAGGATAATGCTAGGAATAAGAAGATTATACTAGCGGACTCGGCAGACGTTGTCCTGTCCGAACGTTGAGTTACCTACTATTTACTACATTCTATTATCCTATAACATTATTCCCCGTTCCATTTTCGTTCCATTTCCTTTTCGCTTAGCCATTCCTTTTTTTAGCATACAAACCTTGTCCTAACAATAAGGAACACAACAATAAAGAAATTATCCTATTTGGTGCAGTCGTTCGGAAGTTTTGCACGTGCATACATTTCAGCGACTCATTTTTATTTGCGACTATAAATTGCAATGTAAGCTATCTTATCTTTCAAGTTGGATCAAACTGCATACGGACTGTAAATTTGATTAAAATCGGATTAGTAGTTTTGGAGTCCATCGCGGACAAACAACGTGACGCGTAATTTATATATATTGAGATTAATTTGTACTATTAAGTTAGAATTATATTACATTGCAATGTTGTGATTGTGACTAAGCATATATGCGTTTGTGCGTTGTCATGTGTTTAGCAAATAAATCATTTGAATCTGAAAAAATTGAATTAATGTTGAGAATGCGAATGAGAGTTTTTCTTTATTTTATTTCAATACTAACTGTTTACTGCGACTTCGTCCGCATAAGACCCTTATGCCTTCTTATTGAATCAAATTAGTAGCTTCATATAAATATCTGTCATTTTAATAATATACATTTTTACTAAACATTTAAAATGTATGAAATAAATCTGACTGTAAGTATGAAATAATTGAAATCCATTTATAATACAGGGACATTACAAACGATGAACCCATTTATTAAAATTCGTATTTAATTAACTACAAATCCAAACTTATCAATTTTTGTATCCATGAAAAGAAGATATTTTAACGATTTTTAATTATACTCTGTACAAATAAGTAAAACTGGAGTGTAGTTTTGTAGCGTCTAAATAAAATTATTTCATATTTAATTTTGGATTTTTAGTTAATTAAATAAGAATTTTTAATGATCCATCATTCGTCATAATCCTTTATATTAAAAAAAGCAAGCTCTTCTTACTTACTTACTCCTTTGGGGAAGCAGCCTATAGAGTCTTGGCCTCCAAAACAAGGGCACGCCATCGGTCCCGATCTTGCGCCACCTCTTGCCAATCTGTAACCCAGAGCTCGTGCAGGATCCACGGCGTTATCCAACAATACCGGGGACAGCCCACAAGGCGGCAGCCGGTCGGCGTTCCGAGATAAGCCTTCTTCATTTGTGGATCCTCATCAATCTTCCATCATCTAAGTGTCTTATCCAGCGGAATCTTTGGGGTTTGCTCTGCCCCATGTTGCATTCCCCAACCAAATCTTCAATTTTCAAGTTTTTCACCACCCTCCAAGTCCCGTCTTCTATAAAGGGTTCGATCCTTGATCCAACCCAAAATCTTGCGCATGATTTTTCTCTCAGCCACTAATAAATTTTCTTTCTTCTTTAAGGGTTAACTTCCAACCGTACATTTCCTGACTCTTTAACGAAATATTATTATGCCCTGAACAACATATGCAGGGCCGGCTCTGACATAGAGCGAACGGAGCGGTCACTCCAGACGCCGAGTCCCAGGGGGACCCTGAGCTAGAGGCGACTCTTAATATACGATTGTTTTATACATTTTTTATATTAAAACCCCTCCCAAGTCGCGAAAAAATGCTATTCATATTACGTAAACATTATCTGAAAGAAATAAAAAAAATAATCAAGTAATTCTGTAATCTATACTAATATGTAAAGCTGATGAGTTTGTTGGTTTGTTTATTTGTACGCCCTAATCTCAGGAAGTACTGGTTCAATTTGATAAATCATTTCAGTATTAGATAGCCCATTTATTGATGGAGGACAAAGTTGCGGTTAACAACTAGTCTGTAATATAACTCAAGAGCAATAAGAACAACAACCATATGTGAAATATACAGAATTCGGATGAAATCGTTATAAATATATAGATACTTTCGTTGCGTATGTTAAACTATGGAAATTGTGTTTAATTGTTATAAAGACGGTGTAGACACAACTATCAAGGTTGATGGGAAGAAAATGACCTCTCTTACATACATCTCTAGTTTTTTTCCATAAAGATATAAGCTAAATAATCATTATCTATTCGAGATAGATTATACATTTTCTAATTTGAGGTCCATAGAACCCAAATTCTTGTATAACACAAGAGCTTGCTTTTGGCTATTATACACATATCTATTAACACCAATAATTTTGTTAATTAAAGAATAAATAAATTAACGGCTTATCTATACCAATATATAAAGCTGAAGAGTTTGTTTGTTTGAACGCAGTAATCTCATTTCTTTGATTTTTTTTTTATTAATTTATTGTTATTTCATTAACACTCATTTTAATGGAGTTAACTATATACAAATTGTATACAAAAGAAATCTTTACTAATATATAAAGCTGAAAAGATTGTTTGTTTGTTTTTTTGCTTGATCGCGATAATCTCCGGAACTACTGGTTCGATTTGAAAAATTCTTTCAGTATTAAATAGACTATTTATTGGGGAAGGCTAGGCTTTTCATCATCACGCTAAAATTGAACCTTTTGTTTTAAGCTAATTTTACGTGTACGAAGTCGTGGGCACAGCTAGTATAATATATTCAAAACTAATTAAGTAAAGATAAACTAAACTTCATATTTTTATAAAAGAGGAAAATCAAAAAAGCTGATCTACATCGGCGTATTGAGGTAGGTTTCCAGACTTTACCTCATTGTCGCAATGCATTTTTTTTTCATTATCCGCATTGTCGCAATGCATTTTCTTTTGTCATATGTCCATAGTACTTTATTAATTACTAGCTGTGCCCGCGACTTCATCCGCGTAGAATTATGTAAAAAAATACATTCAATTTTAGCGTGGTGATATATAGCCTCAATAAATAGGCTTTCTAACATTGAAAGAATTTTCAAATCGTACCAGTGGATCCTGTGATTAGCGTGTTCAAACAAACAAACAGACTCTTCAGCTTTATTGAATAGTATAAGATTTCAAACTAAGTGAATAAAGATAAACTAAACTTTTAAAGAGTAAAATAAAAAAAAATCACCAAGCCCTAATTAAATAAAAATAAAAAAGGTGTATTCCAATATCTCACTGCTGAATCAAGTAATTGCACCACAAGTACATTAAAGAAACAGTTGAAAATTTTAGATTAGACGAATGTTTATATCGAAACGAACGAATCGTCCCAATATCTAAAACTGCCGATAAAAGATTCTCCATTTTCTGGGGTGCCTACAAACGCCACCAGTTAGAGTCACCCAATACAATCATAAAATATACTTAAGACATTGGTCTGAATACATATTTACCTCAGGCAATGCCAAACAAAAACTTTCTACCAATTCCCAATTCCTCCATACAAGGACTGTCTAAATTGGCAAGCAATAACCAATAAATAATGTATTTAAAAATCTAATCAATACCTTAAAAGGGATAAAAAAATAACTGTTTTATAAATAACTTTCACATAATTTAAACCACGCTGCTAAAGTAAAAACAAATTATTGACTGCGACATTGCTTGCTTCAGTTAAGAAACCTCTGGCAGAGGCGTCCTGAAAGGTATGTGAAATAATACTGTTTAATTAAATTCCACAAATTAATAACTTAACGGAGTGGCACGCAAATAAGAAAAAAATTCGCCTAAACTTGTCGGGTCCTGGAATTCGAAATGTACAAGGCCTACTTTTAAAAATGTTTACAGCCTTTTAGCGTTTAACCTTTTTATGCCCTCGCATACCTGCGCTTCAAAATTGCGAACTATGTAGAGCGTAGATGCCAATATTAAAGAAAATTCTTTAGAGCAATAATACAAAACTTTGCAAATAAACCCCTATTGCTGACGCCTAGAGTCCAATATTCAGTGTTTTGCTCTAAAATTTCCCGCGCAGCTCGGTGTACTCTACAAAAGTTTAAAGTTACTCTAAGTTCATTTTGTGGTTATTAAATTAAACTTCCATGATAAAAATGTGAGAGAACATTAAGCGGCCATTTGTGAGGTCTATAACCGCTAACGGTTCGAATTGGCGGTTTCGCGGAATGACTCGTCCTTCATGCAAAAAATATGCTCGTCGTTTCTAATGCTAAAAATCTTAAATGTATTCAAACAGACATTGATACGATTAAAACTGTTTTAGTAGTGCCAACTAATAGACGGAGTGACTTCAAATATTGCCTACTCGTAAAACACGTTCAGTAATTTGACTCAATAGCGGTATGACTGCACCAAGAAGTACCTAATACAATTATTATAGACGAATTAAATTAAATATGTTTTAAATTCAAATAAGATATATTTTGTGTAATCTTTGCTATCGTAACCAATATGACAAAGATGATCACTGACGATTAATATAGGCATAATTAAAACACCTTGTTTTTGTGAAGATCTATAAGAGTAAAAAACCCTCGCTTGATTCAAAAAGTCACTTGAGGAAGTAATGATGATCGTAATTTTGCGGCGCCTAAATCCAATGTCAGTTCTCAGTCCCCACCATGTCGCCATCTTGTACCATCTGTCACACGAGAATGCCATCTTGTGACGTCAGCTGCGCGGGAGAGTCCTTTATTTTTAATTTAAATTTAGAAGCTACCAGCCAGGACTTCCGTTTGATTGTGATTATGTGAAAGGAGTTTTTATGTCTTTGATCGATTTATTTGTTTTTTGAAGCGATGGGAACGCTTTTAATCATTCATTAGAACAATAAATTGCGAATTTTTATTGTAATAAAAATGAACTCTCAGAATTTTTTTTTTTTACCTAAATTCCATACGCAGATTATAATAAGTCTTCTTACATACCTGTAATTAAAGTAAGAACACTTTTCATCCAACGGATCTAGTTGATTTTATATTTATTACGAATAAATAATTTGATAAAACATATACGTATCATTTTTAAATAATTATGATCGGATGTATCGAATGCAATTAGTCTTTATACTTCCAACCAACCATGCAATTATTTTCTTTCCTTTTTCAAGTCGTCTATACGATATCCACCGGAAGAGAGGAGGGACTCTAGTCTAAGCGAAACATGGCCAATAGGGAAAAAAAAGCATTAAAATACTGTAAGATTAAAGCAGTAAACACCAAGGTCGGGGACGTATTCCATTTGCTATAATTAAATAAACAAGAATGCAAAAGTCGTTTATCTGTGTACGTTTTCACTTCCTTTGCCTGTCGATACAGAACGAGTATGTAAATATTTTATCTGCCATATTGGCACGTAATGAAAACCGCGATTCCGCCGCCTTCCGGCTGCATGAGTCAACTAATTACTAGTTTAATTACGCCTCGAGGATGTTATTTAGTGTTTATTTGTTACGGATGGGAACTCTTAGGGCCTCTTTCACTGCCTACAAGTCTCGAGTAAATTATTCATCACTTAAGGTTACGACAAAGCATGTAAGCGAATATCGATATATGTCATTTAACATGCAATATCAATTTTAAATTTGGAATTCCTTTGAATGAAGAGAGTTCGACGTTTATACCAGACTTGTCCAATAACCAATATACCTCTAAGGGCCGAGACAAGTGGCATCGCTTCATTTTCATTCAATTTCGTCATTCGCTACCGATCTGACCTCAAAGAACTTTCATTGGTAGCCATAGTAACCTGTGATTGAAAGTCGTCTAGTAGATCACTTACGCGATAAAACCCATTGGTGGTCTCGACTCCACAATCAGACCATAAATTCCTACGCTGCCTATAACTATCGAAGCCAAAAAACATTTGTTTTGTGAATTTTCGAAAGGTTTCAAATCCAACACAAAGCGTGAAGCGTGTATCAAACCCACCACCAAAATATTAGTTATAAAAGGGATAAATAATTCTGGACGCAATTTTCTCGTAAAGCGGAAATTAAAATGTGGTTTGAGCTGCTTTACGAACATAGCTTGGCGACACGTTTCGCCTTAAAACTAGGAGAGATTTATTAGTAGCGTTCCGTCTCTCTTTACAGTTTATATTAATTCTTATTTTGCGTAATACGATAATACACTCGTATTATAATGGCTATTTCTTTTTTTTTCACTTTAAATACATTACCTACTATACCAGACAGTTATTGCAATTCGGGGAAGTATTTCTATAATAACCTATCTTATGGGATGTAGTATTTTTTTTTCAAACAGATTTTTTAGAAAAAAGGAGTAACCCAATTAAATCAGTGGCCGGCATTTGAGGCGATCGTTACGTTAAGCAGTTCTTACCGCATCCAAGTGATAGATGGGTGACATATTTTAGCACTGGTTTTTCAAATATCCGAAATCCTTCGTGTTTCGGAAGGCACGTTAAATAATGATTATTTTCACTGAGTGATATTAGTCGAGAGATTGTGGAGGTTCCAGGGATGACGTCAGGCGTCAGTCTGTCATCTTAACTCGCCTCACAGTCATATCCTCAGCAATTTAGGCTGACCGTGGTACTAGACTGGGATAGCGCTAGGTAGAAGATTTTTTATTAAAAACTGAATATCGTTTTTGTTGTCTTCTCGATTCCTTATTTTTGGTAACTGAATGTTACAACAAAGAAATATAACACAAAAAATATTATAAGCTTTACAGTAAAATTTATTTAATTCACTTTCTATTTTTGACAACCCTGGCCAGCTACATTCCCGCGGACTTAGCGCTTTAAGAGTATATAACAAGAGCCGCAAGAAAGTAGGAATTATCCTTTGTTAGGTGGTAGTAAAAGCAAACACGAGCCAGCTTTGTTGTACGTCCGTTTGTTGACGCCGCAGCGAAAGTACAAAGCGCACAGAGAATTGTAAAAAAGTTTAACAACGGAGAGATCTTTATATGTTGGCCATTGTTGGCGCCAATGTTGGTACATTGGTGCGTCTCGGAAAAAAGACATCTGTTTCTTCAGGAAATCATAAGCATATGATTATAAATAATTTTACATAGAAATAAAATTTATTTGTAGCCTCAAAGGCCTAATGGTAAAAGGCTTGAACAGTTTGAAATCTTTAAGGTCCTCATTTTAAGCCCCGAACCTTCTGGACTATAGCCATAGTAGCCACTACTAGCTTTTAAAAAAAGCAGAAAAGTGGAAATTACAAAAAGATTAACAATATTCAGCGTTTATTGTTAATGTTAACACGATTTGATTATTCTTAGAAAAATTAATTTATTCAATAAATCTTCCTCCCTAATTATTTTAAATTTATCGGATACCAGTAATTTTATGCGTATTTCAGATTTTGTAAATATCTTTATACTAGAAGTGACTGAACACAAGATATGGTAATTGATTTGTTTTCAATATTGGGCCAAACTGACCAACATGCACCCCAACGCACTGGTCGAGCGGCGTTTCAAAGGGTTCAACCACAGGAAGGTATGTGCTAACGTAATTAACAAGTAGGGATCCAGTCAACGTCGGCATACCGATACAAAATACCGTATTACTAACGTGGGGCTGAGATTCTCTTGATAAAGCTGCCTAGCCGACATACAAATAACCCTTTATGGAGAAAACATTTCGAAGGCAAAGGTTCTCAAAAAACAGGCCACCATATTTTTTAATTACATTAAAATTGATCGCTTATTTATCAATGAGTGTATCTGTACTGTAAAAGAGAAATGTTTAAAAGATCTTAAGCAATGAATATTAATCGCAAGCTATTCTCCGCGACTTCGTCCGCATAAAATTAAAGAGGCCTTACACTGGCCTTATAAAAAAATCCGTTCTAAGCGGATGTCTACTAACTTTAAACTACTTCCCTGCCAAATTTCGTCTGTGTGCGTCCCGCAGTTTTCGTGATAAGTGACCTTTCGCTTTTATATTATATTATGTATATATAGATACATTTCACGGAGCATTATTCAACATAGAGTGCATCGAAATTTGAATAAAGAATGGAATCTAACGGCCGTCAGAAACATAAGCATTACAACGCACAGAGCAAACTGAGCACCAGCACACATTATTAAAGCTAAAACGATGCTTTCTTTGGGCGGCCATTAATCATGGCCGCCTCGATGCTCTGTCCAGGGCTACCGCGAGACATAACATTGCAGCGTTTTTTACTGTTCACATACTTTTTATTGTCTCTTACGAGACTCCAAATTATAATTCCCTGGACAGTTCAGTACAAATCCTCTTGGCGTGTGTCGTCTTCTTTCCAAGTACCTGTGTAATCATTTTTACCCACTAAGAAATGTTTTTGCATGATCAATATCGACACTTTATCCTAAAATAAAGAAGGGGGGGGGGGCGTTGATCAATTGATCATCTAAAAAAAATTCAGGTAATTTTCAACAGGCTACAATTTTCTCCATTTTGTACCCTTAATTTTCGTGATAATTGTTTATCGCTATTTTCTATAACATATTCGTACTATATAATAAATAATAATATATAATTTCTGGATTAATATAACTTTATGTGCTGTAAGAAGGATATAGTACATTACTGCAGCGGCCGGTAAGAGAGGCATTGATGGACGAACGTCTGAATGTGGGCCGAGGCACGCATACGTAAGTCTATCAATACCTAGTCGCGGCCAAGGCTTGTATAGTACTTTTCTCAAATAATGCGCGGAAATTAAACTAAGTAGTACAATTCAAAACTTTTATAAGGGCATGACTTCTCAGCGACGTTTGGAAGTGAATGTACAGGTATGTACCCACTTCCAGCGCTGATTTTCAGAAGTCACCCGATTTGCTATTAGCCAATTAACCAAAATCCTTTCCATTAAAAAACTGGCCGAATGTTTTATGAAGAAATAATTTTACATAGCACGTCAGTCAAAATTTTAATTGTATTTTTCTGAAGTACCGATTAATTCTGCATTTTTAATTACTTCTAAATAATGTTTCCTTTCTTTCTTTTCTATTAAACCTTCTCTGGAGAATGAAATAAAATTACATAATTTAAAAAAGACCAACGAATTTCGATTTTTAGCGGGGCTAACAAGCAACAACTTATTTTTATATATTATTTAACAATTAATTACTTTTATTTATATGCACAGTAATGTATTAATAATATAGAGCTTACATTTAACAAACCAACAGACATTTCATAATTTCTTAAACTAATTTCCAATTTTGGAAATGATTATGAAACAATAATTTAGCATAGCACGTCAGTTAAATGATCTAGTACGAACGTCGTCTATTTGAAGAATTCTGAAGTATCGACAAAACTGCCTTGTTTTTTTATGTTTGTTTTAAATAATTTTTAGACTTTTTCCTTCTTTCTTTTCTTTTAAACATTCCCTAAAATAAGGGCAATAATCAGGATCGAAAACGGTCCAGCGGTTTTTTAGTTTTAGCGAGACAAACGAACAAAGATTGATTTTTTATATATAGAAGATTCGTTGCGGGACAATGTTGAACGGATAATATTTCTTTATGCTATAGTCTTTCAATGTCGTCAGTAAATTGAAGTTTTCGATTACTGGATATCCTATACTGTAAAGTTAGAAATTTCGGGTTACAACAACTTACGTGGGCGGTATCGAAGTATTGGCTGTAAGCAATTAGGCTAGGGATTTACCTGTTTGTAACGCTCTACTGTAAAGTTAGAAATTTCGGGTTACAACAACTTACGTGGGCGGTATCGAAGTATTGGCTGTAAGCAATTAGGCTTGCTTACAGCCAATACTTCGATATTATAACCAAGTTAGTACATATATGTATATATCAGGACATAAAATATAATAGTCGAACCGCAATCACGACGCACATATATTATAGTTTATATTCATAACATAAACGACTAAAGCCAAGCACAAATTCCCTTCGTTTAGAGACGATAGAATAGTCAAAAATGTTAATTTTATTTGATACTTTCATGATTTAATGACTTTAAAATGTATCTACTAGATAAATAAATATTGTAAATTTTGAAGAAATAAGATTAATATCGATTTTTATAAGGAAAAACCGGCATATAATTAAAGATTTTTTTTTAAACTCAAGCTTTCATAATTTACTGACATTGTAATATATTTAAAAAAGGGTACATTATACTCATATTTAGCACGATAATTTCTTTTGTTTTTTTATTGATCTGATTGACTGAACATTCTATAGACCGTTGACATACATACAGGCAGCTGTATTCCCCCACAGGACATCTCGCCAGGATCTGAAATTTCACCCTCATCACCTTGATGTCCTAAAATCCACAATCGTGCGATTTTCAAGAAACTTCATACCTCGCACAAATCTTCTGTGGAATCAATTACCAGCGTCTGTATTTCCGAACGGATACGACTTAGGGACCTTCAAGAAAAGAGCATACTATAGAAAGGAAGTAAGCAATGGAAAACTTATCTCTATTCTATCTCTTCCAGGTGTCCAGTGTAAGACAAATAGTGTTAAATATAAGTGGTGCAGGTACTAAAGCGAAGAGAGAAAGATAAGAAGAGCTTATTTATTTATATATATATACAAAATTCGTTTAATTAATTAAACATGATAATTACAATTTTTAATTAAAGGTAATTACATCATTCGTAACTGAACATCGACAAGAAAAGAACAACAGATTGGAAAAAAATTAAAACTAAACAAAGGAAGATAAATATTAACAATGCATATCACAATTCACGGGAATAACTAAAACTTAAATAAAATTTCACCAACTTAATAATAATGAAAATATATCTTTAACAAAATATATCAACATAAAATAACATGTGACATTTATATAGATTAGCGTTAAATATGTATAAATCTGTAATCTTTCTATAAATATATAATAATAAACATATATAAAAAGATAATATAAAGAAAGAAAGAAATTAATATTGAAATACGTAATTCAATTATAGCGTAAAGCTTAAGCGTGGTGAAATCTGAAATTCCATTTGGTTGTTTCCGATGTGAACGAAACAGACGTTGGACGTGTCGGACACAGTGACCAGTCTCATTACGACACCGACAGACAGAAATTCGTTGCACCTCCGAATTGGAATGTTTGAGGGAAGTTCTGGGACGCTTTGAATCATATTCAATCTGCTTTAAGCGTAAGCAGTCGTAAGCTTCTAGAGCTGAAAAAAATTTCAGCCATTCGAGAGCGACGGATACATTGTAAGAGAAGTAATCTTAATTAAACGTTGCAATAATTTGCGATAAAGGAAAAAAAAAACAACTAAGTGGTAAACAGATACGAATATGTTAAGTATTCTTTTGTTTATCTTTATCGTAAATATATACGTTTTAATAACATGAGTAAACTGATTCAACATAAATTATCAGTAGAAGAGTAAAATTAAGTCCACAGTTATTTTTGAATGGCCCTCAGTTCTATTAAGATTTCAATTTCGTTAAAGAAAAACCATAAAGAAGAGGGACTCTCACTAGAGTTAGTGCCCTCCCCTAGAGCTGAGTAAGTACTCAAAGAGATCCTAACTATAACTTAAAATTATAACCTATCACCATATATTAAAGCCTATCACCACGATGACGGCAAACAAATGATAATTAACGCACTTACCAACTGCGAGGCTGGCAATAAGAATTGTTTTCCACAACATTGTTGCTTTTTTTTTATAAAAGGTCAAAGCACGACTGTATACTCCTGATGCTTGCTGACAACTGAAGCTCTACATGGGACAAGTCGGTATATATATGACAGTACGCAAAAACCACGACTATTCCTATAGCAAACGAAATAACGTCACATTTTATTTAGAATGCGATAAGGAGTGCATTAAAAACTGGACAATCGTTATATTATAACTACATTACTGTTATTTAACTTACTGATTTATTGCCCGAAAGGGGCAAAAAACATTAAATACAATAAAAAGTAAACTACAAATGATTAACCAATCGATTATTGAAAATTTTTAAGACCATAAGAAAATTCATATCAAATTTAAATTACTTAAAAATTTCTCAATTTTAATGGAAATTCAAAAGTTAATTTATTTACATTCATAATTAAAATACAAATTCTATTTTGTACAATATGTATTGTCGCATCCACTCCTAATACAAGCTTTTAATTTAAGCTTAGTAGGAGGGGAAAAGGGAATATTAGACATATCTGAAAAGTGTTCCTAATATTCTTTAAAAAAAATCTAAGCGGATCTTGGTACTAGACTGAGTTAACGCTAAGAAGCAGAAGAAGATATATAAGTATGTTTAAAAATATAACTACCGTATTTCTCAATATATATGAAAAAAAAAACTTATTTCTAAAACACATATAGCACCTACATTTTGTCGGTTAAAAGACAGTCGTTATGTAAAACTTAACGTATTTCTCAGTAAATATTAACAACTAATATTGGATAATTTAAACGCACATTACCACGGCGCTTACGTAACAATGGCAAACAGGTGAAATGTCAGTTATTATTGTTTATTATTTCGTTATTTTTATGCAAAGTTTGCTCATAAGCTAGACTGTTACGTAACAGCACTTAGACCGCTTAAAAATTAGCGCGTGTTACATACAAAATGACGTTTAGAAAATTATTTTTCTCAAACATAAGTATATAGTAACATTGCATTCAAAAAAAGAATACGCGAAGCTGGCCATTAATGGATACTCAAATTTTAAGAAAAAAAAACGTGTTTGCAAATTTGTATGAGATTTTATAATTGTCGTGTTTTTAAAATTCGAACAGGAAACACAATTTGACTACGAATAAATTGATTCAGAAAATGTTGATATTATATATTTTTTTCTTTAAAAAGAATAGTAGGAAAACTTTTTTTTAGGTATGTCTAATATTCCCTTTTCCCCTCCTACTAAGCTTAAATTCAAAGCTTGTATTAGGAGTGGGTGCGACAATACCCCAACGGGAATAATAAACATTAAATTGATTACTTGGCATTGAGCTGGTGTAATACAAGCACACGAAGGTTCTACTTGCATAATAGCTTGTTTTTCATATATTTCTAAATATACATAATTCGTGATAACCAAAGTCCTTAAAACGTTTGACACGACATTTTTACTTTTTTATTTTAAAAAATTCGGATTTTAAAATCAACATAGGAGCCTTTAAGAGGATGACAGACGTTCGTTCGTTCGTTCAGGTATTATTATTGTACTAGTAACTTAACCACGCTGGCTTAAGACCTCGTAACACATATTCGGAAAGGGATTTGCAAGTCCAATTTGCTCACAAATAATAATTAATGTTATGATCTATTTATAACGAGTACGTACCACTATAATTAATTTTGATTAGTTTTGGTCGCGACTGGTTGTGAATCCAGTTGCGACCAAGGTCGACCAAGTTGCTACCAATGTAACTGGATCGAAATATCGACAAATGAAATCAAAATTAATTATCGAGGTACATATTCGTTATAATTAAATCATATTGTTATTAAACCACGAAGACTTAGGTTTAAAATCTTTAATTAGTAATTTATGAATAGGAGAACCGTAAATCATGAGTCAGTATCCGCCAGTTTAAAGTTCGTACGTCAATCATACACTTTATATGTATAGATTACGGAGTTTAAAGTTTTCATAACTATTTATTTATGTAAACTACTATAAAACAACTATTTAGCAATTCAGTATTAGCTATAATATAGAACATACGACATTGAAACTGCAGTGAAATACATGATAACAAATACAATATTATTTTCAAATTGTTGCAGATGTTTGTAAGTGATTTAATAAGTTATTGCAAAATGGTGATAGCAAAAAGAATACCCAACTCAGTTTGTTGTAGGCTCTTCTCAGTGCAAAGCGCGAGGAACCCTCGAAAACTTTTAATTCGACTATTCTATCACCAAATATCATGTACCGGTTGAAATTATTTTTAAAATGTAACAGCAATATTGCATGAGAAAAAGATGAGCTACTTGGATATATATTTTTACTAGTACTTTATCAACATAACACATTAATTTTTAACAACTTTCGGTTAGTTAATTTTGTCATAATTTTGACACCTTACGCTTATTCTAAATTTTAGTCTTCAAATCTTATTATACAATTAATTATTATCTACATTAGCATAAACCTGAGCCTTCATCGGCCTTATTTTCTTCGACTTTCAACTCCCCTAAATTTCACCTCTTTCAAATTTCATTTTCGCGACATAAAGTAGCCTATGACTGTCTCCAAGGTCAAACATAAACATTACGAAATTAAAAGAAAACAATATATAAGCATTTCACACTTTTTATGGATCTTTTTCACAAGTAAAATTCCATCATAAAAGTTAAACGTTGAGCAATTAAACCAACGGAAAGCGCGAGCACTCGACATCAAACGAGTTATCTTCCGCTCGGTTAGAGTGAGCGTGTTCGTGACACCTCATTTTACACTAGTGATGGGCATTATATCGATAAAAAATATTGGAATTCGAGCATCGTATATTTTATTTGCCTTAAATCTAGAAAATATTTTATTTGTTAGTAAATGTAGGCAAAATACGAAACGGACCTTTGATTAAAAGTATATTTCATATATTATAATATATTTTATATTTATATTAGTATCTGTAACCTCACATGGATCCCTACTCAATCAATAGTGGTGACATTTAGAGGGCAGTACCTACCCTTGAAAATCTTTTCTTACCATACTTCCTTACCAGTTGAATCTTACCTTTTTCCAACAATACAATGTATGAATTGCTGTCGTTTTGGTCATGTAAAGAATCAGTGCCGCTCGAAACCAAGATGTTATAAATGTTCTGATTCTCATTCAGGTGAATCGTGTGATATTTTATGTGTAAATTTTAAATGTATCCTCTGTGAAGGAAAACATCAAGCAACTGATAAAAACTGTCAGGAGCATACGCGACAACAATCCATTAAACAAATAATGTCCCAAGAAAATGTATCCTACATTGAAGCCTCCTCCCGATTCCCTCCAACACGTCCTTCATATGCTTCAGTCACTAGGGAACAATTCCCACCTCCTCCACCCTCTTCTACTTCTAATCATAAACCATCATCCAATTCTTACACAGGCCCCAACAAATCCTATCGCCAAACA
This sequence comes from Charaxes varanes, assembly GCA_024363005.1. Lineage (NCBI taxonomy): Eukaryota > Metazoa > Arthropoda > Insecta > Lepidoptera > Nymphalidae > Charaxes > Charaxes varanes. The sequence goes on along the minus strand of JANCMC010008231.1, from coordinate 96,545 downwards.
ATATTCCGTAACCCTCGTGCTAGGCCTCCGCCAGAAAAAGGTTATGACAAGCAAGCTCATAATGATATTATTCGTGATTGTGCCAACTCCTCAAGAAATGGTTGCGCTTTTCCGATAAGCCATGACCACTCTTATTCTCTTAGTCAAAATGAAAATTTATTGTCAATTTTAACAAAATCTGTCATTGAAGTTATAGAAAAAATTAATAAATCCCATCAATATCGCCCAACGTTGCTGATTTATTTTTCAAATTTATTTCTTTTCTTAACGGATACGATAAAAATCCTCCAATGGAACTGTAAAAGTATTCGCAGCAAAAAACATGAAATTTTCAATTTAATTAGTCAAAAAGAGTTGTTTATTGGCCTCTAAAATATTATAACTCTTACAAATATAATCGCTTGATGAAACATCTTGAATACTGCCAAAAATAATCTTATTTATTACATTTATTATTCTCTCAGTAATCCTATCTGGTCATTAACTTAGCGATGCTATATTTTATTAGGATGGTCTTATTATATAAACAATAGTTTGTCTTAGTATCATAAATTTTCCTTAGACGAAACAAGGATTCATAACTTAGATTAGGGCATTTTGTATATCATTCTTACTAGTCGTCCACAGTTATTCATTTGCGTTAAGTCTCTTTACTCATAATAAACTGGTATGGTTTATTATATTACTATGAATTTTGATTGTTCGGTGTTCTGAGTGCAATCTAACTTCATTACATTTGAAAGATAAGCAATTAGACGTTTAACGAGCAAGATAAGAGCAAAACAACTAAGAAACAAAAGCAAGAAAACAGCAAAACAACAGAAAGACAATAACAAGAAAACAGAAAGACAAAAATATGAACAAATCAAGAGCAAGTGAACAACAAAATAAGAATAAAACAACAACAAAACAAGAGCAAGGCAAAATCAAGAAAAGAGCAAGATGACAGTAAAAGAAAATCGTAGTATATCGTAGTGAAATCGACCGAACAAAACTGGAATAAGATTATTGCAACTGAGCAGATCTAGATGCAATTGTTCCTTAAGCTTGTATATTTACATATCATAAATAATGTCTATTATAAATTGAATTAAATTCATTTAATTTTAAATAATTTTACACTCTCTTATTGTCAAAAGTATACTCGTAAACAATACTGAAGTAATTTGTTTAATAAATATTGACAAAAACTTAACCGCTAACATACACTTTGAAACGAGCTGTGTATAGAGGACCAGTGCTTTATAATGTAGCCGATGTTTAGAGTAAGATATTTAAATAAATGATAGTAATAATTAAATTTTTAATTCTTCTTAATAAGCCTATTATAACTTTATAACTTAATTAGGTCGAAATAGATGGCCCAGTAAGATGAAATGGTTGCAACCTTAGCATCAAATGCCGTCGTACTAAAAAATACGACAGCGCTGGATTTCAGGTGCAACCCATTTCAAATGACTACACGGAACATATACAACGACTATAATACATTGTTATTATACATACTAAACATAAAATAAAAAAAATACTTAACCTAAGACAGAATGCTTATAAAATAAATTGTCCTTAACTAATGAATACATAAAGAAGATAGAGATACGAGTAAAAAGGATAACGTTCATTATAAACTAAGGCCATTCGTGGACTGAATTTCTTTATATATACTTTTTAACAGAAATATTATTTTACTCGAAATAAAACTACACTTACCTTACATCCTACATGATCCACGGCAACGTCTGAACTTTAAATAAGTACCTACGAAAGGTCATTTATAAAATTAAGCAGAGCTGCTAACTTACAAATTAAGTTTCGCGATAATCTACTTTCAAAAACTCTCTAACTTAGATTGACTTCCTTTAAAAGTTGAGGGCGAGTCTAAGATAGATTCGGTGGCCATCTTTGGTGAAAACGACGATATTTCAAGTCTGCATTTTTCACCGCTGCTTTACAGCAGTAATACTGTTTTAAATATTTTAATGAGGCTAGTAAAGTAACTTTATATGACTTTTGTATGTTCACGCCCCACAACCACATCTCCAGCAATCTAAGCAGACCCTGGTACTGGACCAAGATTACACTAGGAAGAAGTAAATAGAAATCTTATAATTTAATATACCTCTCTGGAGATTCTTCTTTCTTAACATCATCCATGGGTAAATTAGTGTGTGTTGCCAGCATGTGAGCTGTAAGGGCTGCATCTCCACCAGTATTGCCACCTTCATCACATTCTTCACAAGCCCAGATACTAAAAAAAATTATCTACATATTAAAAAATCAATTTTTTTGATTTGTTAATCTCACTAAAATTCCCCATATTTCAGGGAAGATTTAAAAGAGAAGAAGTAATGGATAAATCAAATTAAAAATACAAGAAAATGCACATTTGACCAGTTGTACTAGGTAATTTGTCTGACATGCTATGTAAAATTATAACTTTATAAAACATAAGAGCAGACTTATGTTTTATTGAAAAGACATAAAGGAGATTGATTAATTGGCTAATAGCAGACAAGCCAAAATTTGGGCAAGACAATGTCTAATGGTTTTTGCTAGTCTTTAATATATATTTCTATACTATTAAATATATAAAGCTGAAGAGTTTGTTTGTTTATTTGATTAAACAACATAATGTCAATAACTACTGACCAGTAGTAGATTTAAAGGTTTGAAAAATTCTTTCAGTGTTAGAAAGCCCATTAATCAAGGAAGGCTGTAGGCTATATATCCTCATGCTAACATTGAATGTATTTTTTTATGTAATTTTACATGGACAAAGTCTCAGGCACAACAAGTAAAATATATTAATTAACAGCCGCGTCAATATTACTTTATCAGATTTCTTTTGAACATGAGATGTCTGAAGCTCTGTGCAACCTGTTGATCCCCTTCCAGAAGTGATAACAATTATCTAATTGAGTGAGATGTTGTAAAATGAAATTCTAATTTCATACACAAGAGAATTATTTGCAAAGGCAACTATATGACTAGAGTTACAAGTAAAATTAGACTAAAACATAACACAAAATCACAAATTCACAATCAAAACTTTAGTCATTCCAAAGTTAATCAATATTTAGATGAAAAGTTTGTTTTTACCCATTTGTATCAGTTTTAGAACGTAATTTCCTTTTGTTATCTGTTGGTTTCTTTTTCCTCTTGTCAACTTTACGATGTCTCTTTTTTTTAGTTAGAGCTAAAGGTTCATCTTCAGAGTCATTATCACAGTCGTTGCTATTTACTTCTATATCTTCATTCTTAATTGCTTCTAGAGCCACTGACACTTGTGATTCAAATAGTGGGTTCTTACTTATTACAGACTGAAACTCCTCCTTAGCCTTTAAATATTCTAATTCAGCTTGTTCTAATACATTAACTAGTTTGAGGCACGTTTTACAAACAAATTTAGAGCCATTTGGTGACTTTGTAATAGTCGTTTGAGTAACTTTAAACAGGAAATCGTTTAGTGCTACTCCTGTAGCTGTTGTACTTGTAGTTAGGTCGCAAGATTCGCTACTACGTTCCAAACATAGTACGCATTCTACGACCTCCTGTTTTACTGTCACATCAGTCTCCACTTTAACACCCAGCACCACGTTATCTTTGACTGAGCATTTGATTTCGTCTGCATTACTATTTAAAGTACTGGACTCCGTCATTTTGTAGTGAATAATAAATTCTGATCAAAAGGATCATTACACATATCTAGTGTACGGACAAATTTTGTTATGTCTATTTGCTGGCTTTATCAGTTTATATTGCTGTAACAGGAAAGAAAACAAAAAATAGCGATTTGTTGAAATAAATCTGACAATTGAATGAAACGAATGACGTTTCTAAGTTTATATTTCACCAGACTATAAATGTATGCATCTCCACAGATGTCATTCAAAGTCATTTTAATTGATCTTTGTGATGTGCAAAATTTATATTCACTGTTGCCATGCTATCCTATTAAAATTTATCATATCTTGTGAAGGTAAAGCATTTAGGGACAACCTCAAAAGTACACGAATTTTAAATCCAAATCGATTTATATTTTAAAAAACTTATAAAAATTGCTTCCATGGATAAAACTATAAAACAAAGAGTAATTCATTTGCACCATACAGATTACAGAATAAATAAAACGAAGTTATTACTTATTTCTCAACAGACTCTATGGTAGTAAAAAGTTATTGTTTGAAGTGTAGAGACGTGTAACGTTAGGTTCTTACTCGATTAATAATAAAGTTTCGCGCCTAGTTTAAAATTAAATAATTCTCACTAAAATTTTAAAAACTATTGTGCTAATATAATTAAAAAAGGTTGGTTGTGGTTGTGCACGTTCTAATGGATTAAGAAGGCCGTAAAATATATTGAGAAAAAATTCAAATTATCAAGTGAGTAGTCAAAATAATTTAAGATAAGTAGTAATATTTCGCTATTCGCTAATTACTGTTTTCTTAAAATTACATTTATTTTTTACTCGATATGTTCATTTATTTAGTAATATGTATAGGAAGTATCTAATTTGTACATGTATATCAGTTTTGAGATGTATATTAAGTAATTATTAAAAATGTTAACGTAAAATACAATATTTTGTACGTAACCTTTATAATGTCATTTTTTTGTAATTTATTTCTTCTGTAACTTTTAAATTTGTGCTAGTAATAAGCACTTTAACCAGTTTTGTGCGAACTCCATGAGCCTGAAAAGCTTGCATGCAGCTGGTCCCTCGTTTGATTTCAAATGTAACTATGGGTTCTGATTTGGAATTAAATTATGCGGTGCTAAGCATCTGATTGACTTAACGTGCTGGTGTGATGATATTAGTTTTGTTAACACCTGCCGTATGAGTATGAGAATAATATAAGGACCATATTCTATGAATAGTTTTAAACTCGGAAAAATATGCAGATTATGATTCTGGATATTTCCAAAAGCCATGTTGATCCTGGCCATGTATATAGAAGTTTCAGTCCGTCCGAACTGTTGAACTTTTTGGACTGTTGTTGTTCAAATTTTGAACTTTTGAAGCTTATAATTAGATTTACCTTCTACCTTAAATACGGAAACCTAAACGATTTTTACTATGATAAAATTTGGAGATTTATTGGTAGACTGAGCGTGAGTTCTCATCCAATGGAAAATGGAAACGGTGTCGCTCGTGTTCCGGAGCCGAAGCGTTACGATCTGTGTCGGCTTGAGGTAAATATTAGAATGGACGTAAATTTTAGAATCAAATATATTTAAAATAATCGCACATTAAGACTTGCCTAGTTGAAGCGTCCCAAAAGACTCGGCGCCTGGAGCGGCCACTCCGTTCAAACTATGGTAGAGCCGGTCCTGGTTAAGATATTATTTTATAAAAAAAACGAAATTAAAAACCTCTTGGGATATGTAGCGGACTGTGCTAGTATATGACGCTAGAATAATAGTGACATTACTAAATTATATTATATTTTAAGATGCCTCACTACTTAAATTAGTCAAAGTAAAAAGAGCACAAGCTATTGTACTATTTATTCGCTCATAGGAGCGTATAATTGTATCAGACTAAATCAAAAAGCTGTTTAGTTAATTTAGCTGCCCCAAATATCGTTGCGCTTTTAGCACATCTTACTCTTGTTTTTGTGCCTCTATTATGTGTTTCGTACATAATATCATTCGCTAAAATGCAGATCTTTTGTTTACGCTCGAGTAAAGTCCTTAACCGGGGCGTCGTTGCAAAACATACCTACTGCCACTTTGTTGTATTGTACTGAGACGGTACACTTTGTTGATACCGGCTACCGTCTTAAATTATTTATTTATTTATTTATTTATTTATTTATTTATTTCACAAACATCATTACAGAATTAATTCCAATTCGATGTTGCTGCCTACACAATAATTAATGTTTTTCCAACAGTGGCTTCATCTATACACATCAATAAAATTGAAGGGTCTATTTGTGACGTCGAAAATATTTTCTTTACCAATAGCAAAAGCGCAAGTTAAAACATTTTTGTTTGTCTGTCTATCTGTTTGTTGGTCCGGATAATAATAGCTAAATAATAAGGGTTTCGCACAAGAAAATAAAAATCCTCAAAATTTAACAAAGTCATTAAATTCATACTGCGAAGTCGCAAGTTACGGCTAGTAATATTATATATTTCATCAACATATACATGTGTATACGTATGTAATAATTTCAGATCGTTCTATCTTTTCCATAGATCGATTACATTCTCTATGTATAAAAACTTTTTAGATTTCTGCAGAAAATATCAAGGCATATATCACACCCAGATGTTTAGATAATTTGTCTAATTTCGTTTTATATATTTATAGACATATCCATGAGTAGAAATACTTTTCAAGTTGCAGATGTAAACTGACAGATATTAATGTAAATTCAAATTAAAATTTGAAGTTACTCTTGAAAATGGTAATATATGTATTTCTCATCCGAAAAATGTGTACATTAAGGATTTTAAGTCAAAATAAATAAATATATAGGACTATATGACAAACGGACGTCTGTTCCTAAGGTAGACAACTTATTGCCTGTGTTTTAGAAATATAATATAAATATATTTGTGTATAACAGCCGCCTGTTATACACAAATATATTTTTTTTTAGAAATATATAAATACATACATATGGATAATACACCCAGAACACTTGATGTCGGGTGGGAGGTGTTGCTGCTGCTCTCCAGTTCCTCACTCCTAAGATGGACAACGCATCCTCGGCCACACCTCAATCTTGGTCTGCTGACTTTCCTCTTCATGTATATCCTTTCCTCTAGGAGTCTTCTTGGGATCTCTTCTGAATTCATCCTCGCAACATGCCCCGCCCATCGGAGCCTTCCAACCTTAATATATCTTACAGGTTGGCGATTTCTAAATTGGTTCTCTGTCTTCACGTGTTGTACCTGCAAACTGGCCCAAATATTCTTCTAAGAATTCGTCTCTCGAATCTCTGGAGCATGATTTCCTGTGTTTTCGATAGTGTCCAACATTCATAGTCATAGGTCAGAACTGGTCTTACGAGAGTTTTATAAAGCTGAACTTTGGTATTGCGAGAAATATTTCTGCTTCTGAAGTGCTTTAGGAGCCCGAAATAGTACTTATTTTCAGCTATTAACCTCCTATTTATTTCCTGTTGCATATTGTTGTCGGAGTTCACCTGCGTTCTCAAATAAATGATCTCTTTCACTTGGTCAAATGTGAAATCTCCGATTTCTATCTGGGTGTCCTATCGATCCCCTCTTTGCGGGCCTACTTTCATATATTTTGTTTTTGGCTGATTCAACTTCAGACCCACTCTTTGTGTTGCTTCCTGGAGAGCAAGAAATGTTTCACATCAAATGTTCATGTCATGGATTCTAGATTTCTTCCCATTATGTCCACATTGTCTGCGTAGCCAAATATTTACATTGATCTATTTAATAAATTGTCCCCGATCTGCACACCTAACCTTTTACTGCGCACTCCAACGCCATATTAAACAAAAGATCCGTGAACGAAGGCTCCGGATTATGTTGATCTTTTTCAGAGTAGGTGTTTTGAGGCCATTGAGATTTTGAAGTTGGTAAAGCTGGAAATGCTTGGTCTGTTGGCTTGTAAATATTTCTAGATATAGCTTTTAGGGCAGGTTTTTTTTTGCTTAATATTATTATAATGTGATAATAATAATAATAATTATTGCTTAATAATTATTATAATGTGATATAATTGTCAAGATTCTGGTCATAGATGGTCTCTTTTAGGGAAAGAAATATTGATCTTAGTAAGCCTTTGTGCATGAGGAGTACAAATAAGTTTTAACTTCAACTACAAAAACAATAACACAGTAAGAAAACAAGAAAAGATTTTGTTACCAAATTAAAAATTATTAAGTTTAATCATTCAAAACAAAATAAAATAATAATCATAAATGGATTCATAATTTGTTAGAGGACTATAGAAATTGGTCGGGAGGGTATGTTCAAAGAATTATACACAAATATCCGAAACGTATTTATTATGTGCCAATGTTTCGACCTAACTTTAGCAACCATCATCAGAGAAGAAGGATTTAGAGCCTTGGGACAATTAAACAAATGCTAAGCTAAACTGTTATTATTAATATTTAATTATTATTAATTAATTAAGTTTAATAATTAAGTTTGCCTTATATGTATACAATTCTTTGGCCGCACCCTTGATCATATTCTACATTATTGAGTATGTACAGTCAACCATTTCCTCATCAATAAATATTATCAAGTATAATCAATATAACCAAGTATATTCAGAAAAATAAATTACCTGAGCACGATAATAAGGTGCCTGAAAATAATGAAATTTAATTTTTGAAGTCAAATAACTTCTCTTCCAGATCTTGGAACGATGAGGACTCTTTAGGTTTCATTTATAATGATGTTTTCACCCAAACACAGAACCTCAAGAAGTCGAGGTAGCGCTCGCCCTCCACGGGGTCCCAGCCGAGGTCGGGATAGCCTTTCTCTATCAGCTCCGAGTTGCTCTGCAGTCCACACCGCGACAGGTAAACGGCGATCTTTTCTAAATAGTGTTCCCTGTCAACACAAATATTTAATTTAATTTCATGTTACTTTGCTAGCTCTGGTATCATTGCCCATCAACCCGAATACAAATACGTGAATACTGTTAATTGGTTGTGGTTTTCTTTAGGGTGGTGGTATTTGGCTCAGGGGAATTACTACACATTAGTGTGACACGATCAAGAAGACGGTAGGATGCAGCATACACCGTGCGGTTCACTCCACCTTTGACCTCAACTGATGAAAGCTAATCATGCGTGTTCATGATCCTCAACAGTGAGGTAAGGAGTAAAAATATTTCTCTCTTCAGGCAACTCTACATTATGAACGAGAAGAAATACGTTATACCTCTCCTTCAAATGACATAACTGGTAAGACAAACTGATCGCTTCATATTGCAAAAAGGTTTTGACGCTGATAAATGTTTAACATCCTAACATCCTAATTCTGCATCCTAATCTCTCCCTATTATTTTAGGGCCACCTTCTCGAGACCTCGAGTAATATGAGAGTGATCACAACATTCATGTTCATGGTGAAGGCTAAAAGGGGATACAAATAGGATGTGCCCATAATCTACAGACTATGTTTAATGCACAATCAAGTGTAAACAAAACCTTTTTAAAGCAATACAACTGACCGTCCTTGGCCATAAATGGAAAAACTTCTTTCTCTATTGACGTAGGTTGTAATTGTATCCTACTTAGTACGGATGGGTTTAGAATGTACATTCCTGAAAGAAATGTAATGCACAAAACATAAGAAAAATTATCCATCACTAGCTGTGCCTTCGTCCACGTAAAATTAGATTCGATATTAGCTCCTATAGATTCAATGATTTAGGTTAAATTTTGTAAAACTCTAACGAAATATTGTAATAGACAAAAATATTTAAAAAATGCAATTGCAATACAGCCAGTCAAAATATTAATTAACTACCATTTCCGAGAAATTTATCATCAAAACTAAGAAGGTTAGAACTTAAGTACCTTATGAGAATTCACTAAATATCCTTAAATATTATAAAACCAAGTTCTTCGCCGACATTACGTGGCGCTGGCTAAACCTTACGAGATAGATGAAAGTAATACATTATACAAATATATATCTTAAAAGGTTTTATAAAAAGGTCAGTGATGCCATATGTATATCTACTAAATATAACCGGCAGTAACCGTTTTTATCTTTTAAAGAATACCGTATTAATCCTTAATCAATTAAATACACTAGATACGTTTTACAATTCATGCAGATGAAAATTTCCCTTTACAGCATGTCCTTAAAATGTATATCTCAGAAGATTTGAGAGGTTTAAAATGCCGGGGCGACCAATAGATGGCGCTGTTTTGATATTAAATAGTAATAGTAATCGATGTTCAGGCAAGACAATGGACCACTGATTAGGCCACGACCTTCTCTTTCGCCATTGTTTAATAAAGAAAATATTATCAAAAAAGTTATCAAAGATAGGCATTTTCTACTAAACAATGCGCATAACTCAGTATAAATCAGGCCAAGGTATGTGGCATATAAAGCTTATTCCTAATCCAGTTTTATGTCTGTTTTATAGACGATAAAACGGAAATAAAATAACAGCCCCCCTTTAACGCGTGACCTAATTTGTGGATAACCCATAATAGTCTTGTACGTACACTCACCTGGAAGGCATATAGGAGGATGTGGCACCTGAACAGGCAATGGCTGTGGTCTCTCTGCAACGCTGTGTGAGAGGAACTTGTGGGTCAGTTGCAGGGCTGAGCTTGGGCTTGGTGCAAGGATTAGAGACATACGCTCCTGTGTTTCAATGGAGAATCTATGTTATTTAATAAAACATCATATGGACACATGCACCCACAAGCACACACACACACTGAAACACACTACATGTGTGTGCCAAACGCACACATAGGTACACTGAATAGCCGTAAATAAGTACATACAAAGACGGCAGACTACTATCTTAGTTGCAAGAGATTTAGCAACAAATATAGGAAAGGAGATGCTTCCGCGACTTCGGCCGCGTAAAATTAAAATTGAGAGATTCATTAGACCCCCTTATCTGGCCCTATCAAAGAATTTGTTTGCAACGAACATCTACGGACACGCAACTTTGTAAGTTGGGCGGTTTTCCTTATAGGTGACCTTTCAATATATACATATATATGTAATCCGACTGCATATCACTAAACTCCTAAAGAGCTAGTCCAATTTTCATGTACTTTTATTGTTTATTTGCCTTAATTTATGGACAGTTCAGATTTACATTTAGGACTTGTTTATTTTTATTTCATAATAATTAATACTTTAAGATGACCGATTGCCATCTGACGTCATCCTCGGAACCCCCACGATCTCTACAACCTTACGATTAATATCACAGAGTGGCATTAATCGGGTTCCAGTGTTTTACGTACCTTCCGAAACACGGAGGAGGTCGGATATTAAATATAAACCAGTGCTAGAATGGGTCATCTATCTACCACCAGGTCGCAGCAAGAGCAACTTAACCTAGCGATCGACTCAAATGCCGACTACTGATTAGGCCACGACCTCCTCTTATTCATTATTAACGTATATTTGGTATTATATCTAATCAGTACCATGATCAGCCTTTAATCGCCCACAGCTGGGCATAGGCTTCACTTCTTTTATGCCACCCTGTCTCTTGCCAGTCGCATCCAGCTACCGTCATCCTGTTTATGCCATCCATCCATCTTGACATTGAACGCCCTGGATTTCTCTAGCCCCCATTCTATTTTATCTGATACAACATAGAAATACATTCAATGGATTCCGGCTAACTCAACTGGCTGAGGATAGGAAGGCGCAGAATTGGCTATCCATCTAGGAGATGGGGTGATGATACATATCTGTCGCGGGTCGAACCTGGTCCAGACTGGCTCAAGATGGTAAATAGTGCTTTAAGTGGGGAGAAGCGTATAGCCACCAGTAGGAGACAAAGGGCTGTGGATTTTGATGAGGAACTCAACTGACACTTGAATTGACAAAATTAAATAATATAGCATGGAGAGACACGTTTTGATTGGTCACTAAAGTTTATGTCATGTACAGAATATGATTATACACTCTTGTCTCTGGACCAGTAAACCTACCCCACCAGAGGCCGAGACGAGGATCTTTTATATCAGATATTTGTGGCAAGCCTTCACCTGCTAATGGCACATTAGAGTAATGTAAGTAGTTCGGCTGCCGGCGTTATTTACCACTGACTATCCGATGCGCCTCAACGCACGTTTCGCTTCGACACCGAATCATCATCAGGAGAAAGACTCTGCAAAGGTTATTCGTAAAGTGAGAACTTTACGAATTTACGCCACAACACCCCCTTTTTTGCGTTTATAAAAATATGGATATTTAAAGTTTTTTTTCTAGTTTCTCAATTTCCACCACAGGCAAAATGCCCGTGCCATTTTAAAGTAGTATGTTGAATGCATTCTTTTCGTTCACTCTTCATTCTTATTGTTCTTCTCGTTCCCTAGACAAAATCCGGGTTAGTCTTTGGGGCAGCCATTTCCGCAATGAGCATTCCGTCACGGTGGTAGATGGCCGCTCTGTGGATTTTTAAGGTTTGACCTTGTAAACAAAATTTGCGGGTACTTTTAATATTCTTGACCAACGCGTCAGAATATATGTGTACCAAATTTCAGCTCAACTGGAGATTTGGACCAAACGGAAGTTTATCCTCTTCACCATTATACAGTGGATGAAAACGTTATTTATATCCAAAGCTTAGTAAAAGGCAGCCTTATAGCCGCTACACACGTTTCGATAAATCGTTGCGAAAAAAGCAGTATAATTGACAAAAATTTTTCATACACGCGTACCGATAAAACTGCATATTTTAAACTGTACAGTTTTTCGCAACGATTTATCGAAACGTGTGTAGCCACCCCTATATCAGATTTTACTAGATTTTTCCTTGATGCGTATTTTTCAGAATCATCATAGTTTCTTGTGGTCTAGTGGATGGCAAACTCTTCAGGCTTAACTGCATCACGAAATCAACGTTAGCGGACTTTTTAGTGCTTTGGTAAATAGGGGGTATATTTGCGAGATAAAAATATTTCGTTAATTAATTTAAATGTATGGTGTTAAGTTAGTAGCCTGTGAAGTCGAACAGGCTAAAATTTTATTTCGACAAAATGGCGCTTTAAGTTTTATCCACATGTGATGAACTATTTTTGACGGGATTGTAATTTAATTAGCGGCCGGCATTTGAGTCGATCGCTAACTTAAGCAGTTCTTAACGCAGCCGGGTGATAGATGGGTGATCCATTCTAACACTGGTTTTCAAAGCCTCTGATCTCCTCCGTGTTTCGGAAGGCACGTAAAAGAGTGTGTCTTGATTACTGTCACTGACTGATATCAGTAGTGAGATTGTGGGGATTCGGGAAATGTCGTCAGAAGGCTGTCGGTCATCGTAACTTGCCCCACAACCATGTGGTTGTGGGGCAAGTTACGCATCTGCAATTTTAAGCGTCCCCGCTACCACACGAGGATATTTAAATTATTTTTTAATGGCTAACACTAGGAAGAATAACAATTTTGCTAAATGTGATTTTGTTCCCGGGATCTAATGACAGTAAATGTATGTTTTAATGTCATTGTAAATGCGTAATGTTTCATTTATGGCTTTCCTTTTATTAAAGAAAAATAGATGGACGTATAATACATACATGTCCCCCAAATTTACTTTTTGTAGGTAAAAAAGCCGATATAAGAGAGGAATTTGTTTTCGATATCTAAGAGGATTCTCTACATTAATTCTGGGACTTACTGATACTGATCTTTATGTAAACCTTGACTACCGATGCCCATAGATCTGCAGGACTAGAAGATCAGCAGATGCCTGTCTTTAATGAAGAGTTTAGGTCTCCGGGAAGTCTTATAAACCGAACGAAACGTGACAGCAATACCATCACTTGACGTGACGTCACGTGCGTGAGGTACTGGTACCATATGCGCCAACCCAACTCGGCTGTAGACCAAAAGATCTACAAGCATTATTTCTAATTTGAAAGACAGGAGTACAGGAAAGGGGTGGAGTAAAAGGATATAAAGGTAGATGGGCAGGAGACGGTCACGGACTATATAGCGGCAGTGATAATAGCAGATAGGGTAGTTTGGAGTCCCGGCCCCGTAGTGGATCTGACCAATTATCAGACATATAAAAAGGAATATTTACCCCCTGGATTCTAATATTAAAATATTGCGTATCTTGATTAAAAACAAATATACTTGTAGAGGATAATTTGGGGCGTGTCTGAGTTATATTTAGGTTATATTCGGGAAGCAATAAAATACTAACTTCCCATTAATCTCGTAGTACTGTACCGGGTAATTAACAACATGCCTACGTGCCGTCCGCAATACTGATAAAGTCATTTTAAGATCTCACAGAAGTTTTATTCAAGGAGCAATTCAATAAAGACACGGATGTGCATGAAATACTCAACTACTTTGCCTAACTCCGCGAATGAATATGAGGGAAAATCGGTGCAATTCTGCAACCTGAAAACTACACCACCGAATCCACCTCCAAAGCATAGAACTACACTGACTTTTCGATGTGCCTCAACGCACGTTTCGCTTCGACACCGAAGCATGATCAGGAGATAGACTCTACAAAGGTTATTCGTAAAGGGTATTTTGTTGAACAGTTTCCTCGTTTCAGTCACGATGCCTGATACTATCGCTTTAAGGATAGGTTGCGACAATTACTGGGAAGTGCCCCATGGTTTTTGTTTCTTCATAGCCTACAAATTGCAATTTTGCTTAACGCCATTCGAAACAGAGTCGCTCTCGTTCCGTATTGACCCGTAAAAACCGCCACCACTTATCTTAATTGTTTCCTACTTAAGTCTAAAATGCTCTTACAGAAATTAGTCCTTAAATTACCCGTAAACAACTTTGATTGTCTGAGCTCCCAAGGTATACGTTACTTAACTATTATTTTCACTAATCTATCATTGTCTTCACATATGAGAAGGTATGCCGTTGTTCACACGTTCACATGTTGTTTTAATTAATATTTTGGGAGTTTCTTTATATGACAGATACAAATTTATTTACTGGCTGGACTAACAAAGCCAGTAAACTAAATTTGGTCACGTGACTATATCGACGACAACTTAAATGCATTTGATCCCCGTTCAAAACTGCCTAAAAAGTTTCACTGCCAAAATATAAATGTATTATTAAAACTAGAGATTAACGCCTGGTCGAAATTCGGCCACAATGTTCTTTGCGTACAAAGACATATATTATTGTACATGTCATTATTACATATATCACAGAAAAATAAAATTTGACATATATATAGCATACCGACGGCTTTCACGATAAGCTTCGGCATCATCCGATACATGTGTGTGTAAATGGTGTAAATCGTGGTGTTGGTGTGCGTGTGGTTCTATTTTAATAATTTAATATATTATTATAGCATATTATACAAAAGTATTAGCATTCGCACACCTTCCTCTATATGAACTACAATTGTGCCAAATTTCATACTCCTTTAGCGAAATTTTCCTAAAATAGTAACTAAAGATTTCGCTTCTCGTAATTCTATATGAATACTTCTGGAAACACTTTTAAATTACGGAAAGTTCACTCTTATTTCTACAGATATATGATTTTGGTCACGACTGGTAGTAATACAGATGACAGCCCTCGGAAAAAAAAACAAACAAGCGTAGTTCTTCTTGCTTTCGCGTCGGGCCAAGTGGAAAGAATGACAAACGAGTTAAAAGAATAATGGAAAGTAAATGAAAACAGCAAAATTGCTTTTGTCGACGTTGTCGCCATTCACAGCCGACGCCAACTTATAATGACTTCTTGCAACAAACGGTCGTTCATGCAGAAGATTTTGAACAACCCATGCGTTTCCTCATTGCTAAACCGTAAAAAAAAACCTAAATATTACGTTGTCTTTACGTAGACAATTTTATAGGACAATAAAATAGACAATATAAATGTTTAATTAGAGGTAGCGCCACACTTGCAGTCCTTTTGGTTTGCAGCCGAATTGAGCCGGCGCTTCCGGATACCAGTACCTAATTATCACATAAGGCTTGTAGTGGCGGCAACGTCAAGTGATGGTACTGTTGTAGCGTTTCGTTCGGCTTGTGAGACTTCTCAGTGGCCTAAACTAGTCACAAAATACCGGCAGTGCATCTGCTAGCCCCCTGGTCGTGCAAATGTCCAATGGGCGTCGGTACTCACTTAAGTGAACCGCTTTCGTTACGTATGAAGAGAACAACTCTTAAATGAAACGAAAGACATACATTACTTTAGTTTTATTATAAAAATTTCAATAGAAATGTAATGGAAGCACAAGATTAATAGTCGCAATTATTTTGCAAATTCTTTGAAAGCTGTTAAGAAAATTATTAAATAAAACACTTTAGAGATAATTAATGGTTCATAACACGAACCTAATTCTAAATAAATGGACCAAACTCGAGCAAACTTAATCACTTCATGATACATTTCTCAACCTGACACTAACTTTACATTAATTGAAATTTTCATTACGACCTTTATCAAACCGCCTTTGGTATAATCAGTTATATTGACGGCATCTATGATCTCGATAATTTAACTTGGTTTACGTCTTTCTGGAATGTTCCAGATTCATTATGGAAGCTGTAAAGATAGAATTTATGCTAATCCAGGATGTAGTTTATATCTCCGCTTTCTATTAATTGACTTGTTTCGTTGAATTCACAAGACTCGGTAGGTAAACAGATCCTCAGTAGCTAAACAGTATAAAGTATGGACTGAAATCCACAAGGTACCCGGTTCAAACTCCACCGTCGTTAGGGTATTGTCGCACCCACTCGATAATACAAGCTTTTAATTTAAGCTTAGTATGAGGGTAAAACGAAATATAAGACATACCTAAAAAGTATTCCTAAAAAATGAGCAGGCGGTTCATCACCTAGTGACTACCGACACCCATGGACATCTAACCCATCAGAAGGCTTACAGATGCGGTGCCGGCCTTTAAAGAAGGATTTAGGTGACTGGAAGCTCTCACAAACCGTATGAAACACGACAGCAAAACCTTCACTTGAAGTGACAGCATGGCCGCCACTCTATGCCGATATTATGTGAGAAAGAGGCACTGGTACCCGGACGCGCTGGTAGAATTCGGCTACAGACCAAAAGGACTGCAAGCGGGGTGCTACCTCTATATATACTGTATAATTTTAAGTCTATAATATTATACAATAATATACAAAATGTATTTCAATAATGATTATGCAAAGAAATTTGAGTTAGACTTTGTTATTAAGGCAACCTGGTATGATTTTACATCTTTTCGCCTAGTTGCACTAAATGCCTGTCTGCAAGTGAGTGGAAATCGGAAAGTTGAGAAAGCTGCTTCGTTCCAAACTTTCAAATGAAAAGTTAACGCTCTAGTTCGACAGCTGCGGATATGTCGACCATTCGAAGCTTTTAGGTTGAGCCGGAATTCCGATCATTATTTTCTCTATTTATAGAAAGCTCTCTAAATGTGGCTAAGTGGATTACGGACTCGTGATTTAGCAGTTCTTTGAAGGAACGTATTAAAATTTGACAATATTTCACATTATTAAAAGAACTATAAAACTAAGATTGGTAATTATTCATACTAAAGTGTTAATGTTAGCACTGACTTTCAGTTCCATACGATAAAATATAAGTGCTCTGACCCGCCCATCACATGTAGAAATTAAACGCACGCTCAGAGCAAAGAATTTACATTAGCTAAGTAATACTGCAAAACCTAGTTGGAGCGGTCAATTAAAGGGTCCCTGAAGATAATTACAGGCATAAAGGTTGCCTCTTATAATGGCTAATTAGTTCTATATCACTCTCAACTGCATTTATTTCAGCACTAGGTCTTTCTGTCTATTTTATTCCAAAGCTGAATCTTAGCTTTTGATTACTGCCCGCTCAACATCATCGGTGAAACCAAGGCTCACTATCGGCGCTGGCTCGGCCACATCGTGATGCATTCATGACGATCCCGGCGTCAAAAAAGCATGTCTGGGACAACCGATTGGTCAAAGACCAATTGGGCGACCCAGGTATCGCTGGCGTGACGTTGTAGAGTCAGATCTGCGCGATCTCCAGGCGGGCAACTGGCAAGAGACAGCGCAGGATAGAGGCAAGTGGCGCGAAATTCTGTCGAAGGCCAAAACTCATTTTCGGTTTCTGAGCTACTCCAGTAAGTAAGTGGTAGTGGCACTAGGTCTTTCTGTGGGTTTTTGTAAATCAAAACAAAAAAAAATGAACCTTTGTAAAGAAATATATATAAAAATAATTTAAGGCTTTTTGGTAATGTCAAAAAGTCAGTGCAAACAAGTGTGTCCGAATAAGCCTGCTTTTTGAGAATGTATGACTGTACCGGCAATGCATATTACATGTGCATACTTTGATTCATATAAAAGCTTATAAAAATAAAACTTGATTGTTTTTGAACTTGAGAACCACTAGAATTTTCATTGGATAATAATTCGAAAGGGACGAGTTTAATTGGAAGGGAGGTCGCGTCTGACCAAACTGGCATTGGAATAAATGGCGAATCAATTAAAAGTTAGAGTTAAGAGTAAGAAAGACATAGTCTGGGACGCCCTTCTAGTTAGTGCATTATCGTTAATCACTCTATCTTACTAGTATTATAACATCTTATCAGTTCTTCTTTATTTAATTTCATGTTATATACGTTATACGATAACGTAACTGGTACTGTCGTAAGGGTATTATTGGAGCTACTGAAAATCAGTGTTGGATTCTCATGTTCTTCATTCAACGTCTGACGTTCAACTGAGTAGCTGCCATTTTGTAATCGTTGCACTGTTTTACAGATACCGAGAATTTTGTGACTCCATATACTTTTTTGGCAAAATTTGGATTAATGTGTTTTCTTTTTGTTTTGCAATTTGTTGTAATTTTTTTTCTTAATGTTTAATTCTTTAGTCTGTACCATTTATTTGTAACTGGTGTAAAGTGGTGGCAACTGCAAATAAATGCATTTAATTTAATTAAATTCACTCTCGGTGTAGACAGGTGTACAAAGAATGATAGATTCAGACGTCGTCCTAATAGGACGGGAAAACGCGATGCGAGCGATCTCAGTTAATACGAACGTGCGATGAAACATATTAATGTCTAATAAGTGTCTAAATTGAAGGCGATGCGAATATGTTTGCGCATTCTCGCGTTATATTACTGGTGTTGTATGACAGGCCCGTTGGCGCAGTGGGCAGTGACCCTGCTTTTCAATGTCATCACAGCATATTAAGAACTTCTAAGAACACAAAACACGAACGTAAAGTTGTATCATATCATAATAGGCCACCCGTGACAGTAGTATTGGCAACCTTTTACTCCCTTCCATCTGCCTTTTTTATCCTTTAATTCATTTCTTCCTTTACTCCTATCTATTGCTCTAATTACAGGTAGCGCCACGCTTGCAGACCTTTTGGTCTGCTGCCGAATTGGGCTGGCGCATCCGGGTACCAGTACCTCTTTCTCACATAAGATTAGCGTAAAGTGGCGGCAATGCTGTCACGTCCAGTGACGGTTTTGTCGTCTCGTTTCGATCGGTTTGTGAGTGTTCCCGGTGGCCTGAACCCCTATTTAAAGCCCGGCAACGCACCTGGAGCCTTCAGGTGGTGCAGATGTAGATGGGCGTAGGTTCACCTAAGTAACTACTTAGGTGGACAGCCTGCTCGTTAGCCATTTCTAATATAAAAAATATGTATATTTTTGTTATCACCATTTCACTTTAATTAAGATACGGTTACGGCAATTTGCTCCCAAGCTTATTCATTATTTTAAACTTTTCCATATTATTATATGTATAGAGATATGTAGCTTACTTTACATCATACTCCACTCGGTCTACTTCTCCGAATCATTAAAATATGGTTGTCTTTAAGCCAACCTTAATTTAGGAACCTTCAAAAGGATTACATACACTGCTATTGACAAGGCCGATTATAGACTCCTCAGGCTTTTGACCACCTAACTCCATGTTTTTTGGTCCGGTTTTAAAAATGGAAAACGTAAAAATATAACGCCTTTTCAGCACTACAACAGTAAAATCTGAACACTCCCTTTGGAATGTACACACAAAATTGTATCTAAATAGGTTTTGGAGGAGTGGGGTGACAAATATATATATATACTTCCCTTATTTCCTACTATGACATAAGTTTCCTCTATTAACTTCTTTAGGGATGAATCTTGAGCGACAGACAAGCGACTCCTCGTGATCGCACTATACGAAGGCTCGCAGACGCTTTGCTGATCTTGAAGAGTGTCCTCCTCTAACGAAAGGAGGTTAAACATGACATTGTTTGTTAATCAAAATTACACGTGTGTGCTCGTTTTGTATCGTATTTTGCTTACTAATGAACACATTTTCCAGTAAAATACAAAATTATGTATAAGCAAAGTAAAATTAATTATTTCGAGATGGCTTGCATCTCACTCACTACTAGCAAAAGCGCAACGCTAATTTAAACAATTTATATTAAAATTTTATACACTATATAACTTTACACTTGACGACAGTGTGGCGACGTTGCGCAATTAGAAGCGTTGCCACGTCTACTACTGTCTGCTCCATTTGGTAACCGTAGGTATCAATGGCTAAATACACGGAGACGTCGCTACGGCATCTCGGTGAAGTAGGGCTCTAAGGAGGAGGTCCTAGCTTAATTAGTAGACAAAGAGAGGGGTCGTGAGCCACAAAGAGCGGAGTCGCGGCCCTCAAAGAGAGGAGTCGCGAGCCACAAAGAGAGGAGTCGCGGCCCTCAAAGAGAGGAGTCGCGACCCACAAAGAGAGGAGTCACGAGCCACAAAGAGAGGAGTAGCGCGTTGCCGATCGCTGAATTTCTAATACTTTGACACCAATTCAACTAAGACAATGCACATAACTGTAAATCCGCCGCACAATAGAAATGTCAAATACAATAAACGCTACACAGAGTAAATAATTACATTTTCGAAGAAAAAATAACGCAGATTGACGTTTCTACAGAACTTTGCGCAGCTACAGAAAGACCTCGGGCCACACTACATGACCATTGAAATGAAGCTATGTCTGGCTCCGGCATTACACATACCGTCATCACGATTAATTACGCTTTGACAACATCCAATACATGCGTGCAAATGGTGTAAATCATTTGGCGGAGGTGTGTGCGTGCTTTTATTTTAATAGTTTCATACCTTAATGTTGCTTATAAAAAAATAGTAACTGAACTATGAAAACTGAACTACAATTGTGCCAAATTTCACATTCCCCCGTACGCGCAATTTTCATAAAATGGTACCCAAAGTTTTCGCTTCACGTATTATTATGTAAATTACAGGCAGGACAGGTCTTAATTTTTTTTTTAGGTAAATAAACAGTAGCCAGCGAAGTGTTAGCTGTTTTTTTTCAAAGGCCAAAATATTCCGAATAGGTGGTTAATTTATCTGACGATTTTGTTTTTTTTTTAACATCTTTTGAATTCGAAATTTAGTTTGAACATATTCAGATTTTCGCAAAGCAATATCGGCATTTGCAGTACCTGTACTATTGTTAATCCTTTCAACACAAAAATAGGGAAATGAGAGGCAGAAAGGTATTTGAATAATACGCGGCGCACAATAGGGAGGCGGCCATATTTTTACAATCTTTTTTAGAAAAAAAAGGGCCTTTTGTTTGTCCTGACAGCGCATTAAGTACGGCATAAGACAAGTGTTCTCGCCGTGGAACATTATTGTACGCTTTTATGCCTTTTTAATTATTTATGTATTGTTAAATACACTCGGGTGCGATGAAATCGCAGACGAGAGCATTTTTTTGTAAAAGGATTTGGTAAGCGACCAATAGATGGCGCTATTTTTTGATATTCCACAGTAAGAGTAAGCTTATAAGCCAACATTGGGGCAAGACTACGTCTGTCGGGTAGGCTAGTTAAATATAAATTTTTAATATAACAGTTGCAATAGCGAAAACATAAAGAAATACCTCTGGCGGCTTGCCGGCGTGCGCGGCCGTGACGGCCAGCCCCAGCAAAAGCTCGGGCTGCTGCGGCGCGCGCGACTGCGCCTCCGTCAGCATCTGCTCCGCCTCCTCCCACATGCCTACGCACAAGACATCATCATCATCATCATTGTCAGCCCTAGATAGCCCACACCTGGGTAAAGGCATCCCATCCATTTGTCATAGAAAGGGGAAAATATATAATACTAGCTGTATCCTTAATGAGGTCGTAGCCTCATTAATGGTCGGCATTTGAGACGATCGCTAGGTCAAGTAGCTCTTACCGCGCCCAGGTAATAAATGGGTGACCCATTCTACGACTGGTTTTCCAATATCCGACTTCCTCTGTGTTTCGGCAGGCACGTAAAGCAGTCGGTTCCGATTAATGTTACTGAATGATATTATGAATATTCTTTTGTCATATATTTTGTGATACTTCAAAGCAATATTTGTTACTGACTATATTTAATAGCTAAAAATAAATATTTCAGGCGAAACCCTGATAGCTATTCAACGGAAGCCGTAGGTTCCGCAGAACCCAGTTTGGGAAACCCTGTACTAGTACATAACAGTAGTATATATAGTATGGTACCTTGTCCGCGAGATCGCCGCGACCGAGTCACAACTTCGCCGTGCGAGCTTAATTAGGTAATCTAATTTGGCTGTTGCATCTGGGTTCTATATTATAATTTATATTAATATAATTCTGATAACTGCTTCTTTCTACAGTTCTAATCATATAATGAGGCAATTCATAAGTTCAGTTAGCAGCATCTTCCACGTCCATTTCGCGGCAAGTTTCACGAACGACTGTCAACATTCCGTGAATGTGACTTTTGCCGTGAATTCGCGGTGTAAATACACCGCTATAATGTGGAGCCGCCATTATAGTTTGGAAATGCTAGGGAAATCGCCTTGCGAGTGGATAGAGTTAAATTATTTGGGTACCTTGTAGGAGTACGGAACACTAAATATACTAAATACTTCTTAACCGACTTGCGAAAAAGAGATGTTTAAGTAAATACCTACTACGAACGATTAAATATCATTCGAAACTCCAATTACATATCAAAGGTACGAAAACCACAAAATTATTTGGACCTCCCTTAAAACTATGCAAGTCCGTCTAACTTCAAAGCGAAAGGTACGAAAAATATTTTTAATTAAAACTGAAATGAGTTGAAAGAGATGAGATCATACTTTTTAGGGTTCCGTAGTCCTACAAGAAACCCTCATAATTTCGCTCTGTCCGGCAGTCTATCCTTCCACAAGGCGTTCCTCACTTAAAATTTTCCATGGTGATAGCATATACTAAAAATTTGTAATTCCACCCTCATCACCTCGATGTCCTAGAGGCGTGCTCTAGTTGTTTTTGTTTAGTTTACTATTCTATCGGTACAATTAGTTATATCTGTTCAAAAATATGATGCCTGTCATGGATTTCCGCAAAGTAACGCCTGATTCTATCAATCACTGATGATCATAAAAGTGTTCGTAAGATATTTATTTGGTTATTATATCGATCTAAATGTTTTCATTCACTTATCAAAATCAAACGGAGGCTATTTCAAATCTGTTATCTTCAAAATCACTGGACAGATAATTATTAGAATCTTAGAGATCGATTGTGTTTTCATGGAGTATTAAGTGCCCTTTAAAAAAGTGTTGTACATCTGTTACCTCGTAATTTAAACGCTATATTGTTCTAAATTCTTCTTCTATTACCTATCGTTATCTCGACTTAGTAACAGGGTCCGTTTAGATTGCAGAGGAAGTGGCTGTGGAGCTAGTTAATATGACCGAGTGCCCTCTGAAGCTATCCTCGGAACCCCACAATCTCTACCATCTCAAGATTAATAAAACTCAGTGGCATTAATCGGACCCTGGGGAGCTTCAGATGCTTTACAAACTACGAAGGAGGTCGGATGTTTAAAAACCAGTGTTAGAATGGGTTATACATATATCACTCGGCCGCGGTAAGAATTGCTTAACTTTTCCAATAAAAATTAAATTCTGTGGATAGGAATATTCTGATGACACTTATTCGCGTTTTGTATATCATTATAGTCTATTTTTTCGCTCTTAAATTCCTTTACGTATGTCTCCATCCGTAGATGAACCGGTATTCCGGAGGCACCTGCTGATAGAAGTATGGGACTCACTGGCAATGCCATAATATTCACCAAAACCCAGCGGCGCTCTCTTCATCCTTGGTAGGACACCGGAGGCTCGCCTACACGCTCCGAACCGGTGTTCTGGATGATTTTACCCGCTCATGTCCACTCCGCGCACGCACAGCGCCTCAACGACTAGCCCCAGCCGGCAGTGTATCGCCAGTTGCAGCGGAGTCTCTCCCGCGTCCGTCCTGATGGACCAATACTATTTTCTTTATTTAAATATTTTCTCCACCTGTATATTAATAAAAGCTGCAAAAATTAAATACGATTCGGCTGGACATGTCCTCCGCATGTTGGATGATCTTGCCAGCCATTTCTTCTGAATCCATATTTCAGAAGATATGGCAGGAACAGTTTGACCAACTTACAATAAAGTTATTCAGAGCAGCATGTTCAATAAAGCAACTTACAAGGCGTTCATATCGGCTCCATGATCCAATAAGAATATAGCAGTCCTAGAGTCCTCTTCTATGATAGCTTGATGCAACAACGTAAACCCTTTGCCGTTACGCATGTTGGGATCCGCACCACCCTCGATCAGTGGCGCTACTAGGTGTTTGTGACCTTTTTGGGGGTAATGGAAAAATAAAAATATTTTATTTGCCTCGGAAGTTATAACTGGTTATGTCCAGATACATAAAATGTGTCTGATGACACTTTTACTAATGGGACTCTAAGGAACGGTATAGGTTTTATCTTTTTACCTCCTTTCGCCAAACATCGTGGGTTTTAGAAGGTTGCAGTCCAACATAACTAGTCCACTAGGGCTGGTACCCCGATGTTTGGTAAAAGGAGGTTGTGTTAGTCCAGCACTAAGTGGTCACCCATCCCTATTGTGTATATGTCTGGCTCCGGCATAAGAAAGAATTTTTCTACAGAGCTAGATTAAGGAGATCTAAGAGCTCACGCAATTTTACGCAAACGAGGTCGCGATTATTTTAATGCTTTTTTATTATTTGTTTTTCCTTTTTAACAAAAAACTTATTTTAGTTAAAAAGACAATAATAGCTGTATCTCGGTGTTGAGTGGAGCTTTCGAAATAATTCTTAGATTTGCTGATAGAGGACATTGAAACGATGCTTCCTGTATCATTAACTAACTTTAGACCTAAACGTAATCGTTCAGTTCATGGCTAAGCGTGCGATATCCTTTGTAGGATTGCAAGTTTACGATCATAAGCGAATTCATACGCCAACTCGCATTTGCCCAAAAATTCAGTGGCTCTGCCCACTATCTTTTTTGAACGTTAGATCCGCGCCCGTTGTGATTTTACCTTAGTTAGCATTTTATCTTTAACCTTAAAAGACTTGACCCTAATTAAGAAGGTACATTTAAAATCTATAATTCTTTACCAAGCGCAATACATGAATCATATCGCTGGCGGACGGCAATGACAACAGTAGATTTCACTTTTAATATTACAGTATAAAAACAGGTATCTACGTGTTAATATTGGTCTCGAGACCAGCCCCTCTAGAATTCATTTATACATATATATAAAATTGTGTCTGTGTATATAAACTTGTGATAGATGGGTGACCCATTCTAGCACTGGTTTATATTTGATATCCAACCTCGTCGGTGAGCACTTAAACAGTGGGCCCCGATTAATGTCACTTTGTGATGTTAGTCGTAAGGTTCTAGAGATCTTGGGGTTCCGAGGATGGCGTCAGATGGCAATCGGTCATCTTAACCTATCAACAAAATATTGTGAAGTATTAAAATAATATTTACACTAGAATTTTACTTTCGTAAGAGCTTATCAAAAAGCTTGGACAAAGGCCTTCCAAATATTGTTCCAGCATATTGGGATGAAAATACTTATTTTATTATCAAACCTCTAAACATGGCATTACGTGCTCCCTCGTGCCCCCACAAAAAAAGCCCTGACCCTTAACTATATGTATTTTAAAGAATTATTGCCGATGTAGTCTTGCACGGAGAGCGCAGGGTCCATACCAAAAGTCATCTTTATGATGTCGCAAAATACAACTCCAGTCATCATACCCACAGAAATTTGATAAAGCCAGTCTGCAATCTTCTTCCTATTTTGATTACGTTCACCATCCAAAGCAAAAATGCATAAAGCTAGGACTCCCGCGCTCGCCTGCATCAACAAAAATCTTTTTAATTAAATAATTGTCAGAAAAAAAAAAACTGTGGTTTTGGGAGTGCCGACAGAAGTGAAAACTTGTACGTGAACTAGTGTCGTGGGTTTAATGATTTTTCCCATTTAAAAATGCCCAATGCGCCTTAGGCGAAGTTTTATTTTATTTAATTTAGATTAATGAAAATTCCTGAAGTTCTCACTTCAGAAATATTCATTAATCTTTGTATTGAAAACTTATCTCTTAATTATATTTTGTCTTATAAGTACCCTTGATGTTTTAAAAGATATTTAGGTACACATTTTATACTACCTTGTGGTAACATTAGCTTTTTTTAAATATTCTGTATTGATATAATGTAAGCGTTCCAATACTAGAGGATTATTTGAATATTCAATGCCGAATGCAGACATAACTATGTTAATCACTGATATGACAAATATGAAAATGGTTATAACATCATTTAGGACGACGGCCGAGGGCTGGTCTTCGTCTTTATCGAGAATCTTTCCACCTTGGTGTACCTTCCCACAGCCCATTTATAGAGAAAGACTATAGGCTATATGTCATCATGGTAAAACCTAAAATATGACAATGTCTGACAACGAGCAGGGAACCCCCCCCTTATCGTGTGACGTAATTTATGGTGACTCCTCTATATGTATTTTCGTTGTTTTCACATTACTGAGGATTGTGGCTCCCTATATCGATGGATGACCCTTAAATACATTAAAATGTTGGCTATTTCAGACGTTCACATCTGTGCCAGCTTCTGAACCTTAAGGGTCGTGTGGAGCTCACGATATCCCAGAAAACTGCTGATACTCACACAGAGGATCAGCAACCAATTCTACATTATAATGGTAAGTGATGAATTGTGGCCTTCTCTCCATTTTTAATACTCACCGAGCTATTGGACTGTAATATTACATGTGACAGTTTCAAACGAGCTTATTTGTAAGGCTTAATATGCATTCGAAGACTATATTAAAGATAAAATTGGTTTGAGTTGAGTCGCTGCAGCTTTGTTTATATGTATATATTATTTATTGTACTCAACTTACAGAAATACTTGTTTAGTAATAGTTCACATTATGGTACAAAGGGCGCCCTTATGGGGGGCGCGCTATGTCAGCGATTTCTTTCAGGCAAGCATTAAGACAGATACCTAGATAACCTTTAAGACAACTAAACTAATAATATATAAATATTTAATATAACACATAATAGAATACATATTAATACACATTTTATAAAATACACATAATAAATAAATGTATACAGGACTATATAACACACGGACGTCTGTTCCTAAGGTAGACAACTTAATGCCTGTGTTATATTTGTAACTGCATATTAAAAGTAAAATATATAAAAGTACAATTAATAAACATTAAAATTATAATAAAAAAATATAACGTATTTGTTTTTGGTAAGATATTCTGTAATGACAGTACAATGGAATGAGGAGGAAACATTAAAATTTGGCCAACTGTATAGAGAGCACAAGTGCTTGTGGGATAAGCATTGCGATGCTTATGAAAATAAGCATTTTCATTTTATCATTCAAAAACATTTACAATTTCTTCATCTATTATATTGATCAACTGTTCTCTTAATATTACAGAAATGTTCTTTAAAAATTAATTTTTCAACCACTGCCACTTTTTTAAAACAGAAAATGTATGCTCACCACAAGAATAATTCAAGAATGAAATGCATTCAGTTGGCTTCATCTAATCAACTGCCAAGCCAGCACCGGCTTATCTGCCAACTAACTAGTGTTAGTATTACAGGCTTTCTTCTAAACCTAGCTTTAGATTTATGATAAATTCATGCTTTTAAATATCTAAACGACTTGCAGTGTTGACAATCATTTTGAATAGAAGCTGTAAAATACGACATACCTTTGGTGCACTTTTCACAGCCAGAATATCATCCATTTTGGATCCCACAAGCATCACTTTCCCACCTTTAACAATCCCAGCGTTCCGCAAGGTAACATTATCCCGAGCCATGCCTTTACTTATAAGCTTTTGTGCAGACTGTGGTACGCCGCATATTCTTTCCAAGTGCGCCTTAAGTTCTAACACTGTTGCATCATATGCAAATGTGATGTCATGTTTATTTTTGTTAAAAACTACTGTAAATTCGACTTGTTCCGGGATTTCACACAATTCTGTTTCCTCTGCTGCCTCCGATGTGCAAGCAGCGTTTTCTGTACGAGTTTCGGTTTGTGATTTCCCAATATCAACACAAGGTTTTGATTCTATAGATTTAGAGCTGCCGTTCGCTACCAAAGAGTTCGGATCGCGATTTTCTGCGGTGTCTCCCTTTTCAGAAGCTGAAAAACATTGAGTGAGTAAGCAAAATTCTAGAACAAAAGGCCTCTGCACTCATAACTTACTTGTCAGAGCATAATTTTATCAATCCTACTTTAAATCTGTATTAAGTCTTACCTATGTAATCCATGTTTGGATAGTATTTAAATATTTAAAATTGTCTATTAAAGAAAAATCAGTACTTTTGAAGCAATTGTTTTGAAATAATAATTAAAAATACAGCCGACTGGCTGACGTGCAGCAACAAATTTTTCATCAATCGTCAATTCGTTACTCTTTGTGTTGCGTTTAAAATTGCTACTCAATAAAGTTGGATTAACATAATTCAATTTAAACCTAAGTTGTAAATAAAATAAGCCCTTGAAAATCATTTAGTATTTTCAAATATACAATATTAAAAAAGAAGTGAAATCAATTTTAACCTAAATTGTTTAGGAATAAACATCTAACTACTACTATAAATTTTCTGTGATGGTAATAATAAAGAGCAAACAAAGTTTTGGCTTTAAAATGGTAAGTATGAAAGATGTAACTATGGTATCCAATTTAAAAACATTGCTGAATTGTGGTAATTGAAAACATTAAAATCAGCTGCAAATGAGACTTGATATACTAAAAAAAGAAAAGTTGTTATTGCAATATATTTATTAAGAGAAGATAGATTTTCTAAAATTTCTGACTAGCCATGAGTTTTAATATAGACGATCCTCTAGCAGGTATTTTAAGTGATGGTAGTGATGATAGCTTTTTCGATGATGACATATTGGGCAAGAAAAAACCAGCAAAAAATAAACAAACACCCATAGCAGAAAAGAAAAACTCATTATTTAATTTAGGAGAGCCAAAACTAGAATCTATTAATGCTAAACTTGATAATAAAGATACATTTGGTGTCAAGCAAAGTTCGATGGATAACGATTTAAATCTTAGGCAGAGTAAATCTCCAACTCCTTTTAAACGTACAGATTCCAAGGAATCTATAATGTTCCGGCAGAGTGAAGCTGCAAATAAATTTGTCACAGAAGTAAAAGATATGAGTAAGTCACCAGCTAAACCGAAACCTAGCAGTTTAGATAAGAGTAATGTTACAGATAACCCCAGCACAGACACTAAAAAAGATTTCGCTAAACCCATAGAAAGAGGTAAAAGTTCGCAATCTATTTTGGATGATATATTGGGCGGTACATCAATAAAAACGGCAGCGTCAAATCCATCAACGAGACAAGATACTGCTGCAAAAAAACAAGAATTCGATTTTGATTCAATTCTTGGAACCTCAGAATCAAAACAAATTACAAAGACTAATATAACCGAGTTAAATAAAACTCCATTAAAACAAGATAACCCTAAGGATCCTCCAAAGTTAAAGAAAAGTAAATCAAATGATGATTGGCTTGGAATTTTCCAAAATAAGGGAGATTCAGCTGCAGAAGAGAAAGACGATGATATGCCAACGTGGTTGGGAGGTGGAAATAAAAAGAATAAGAATGTCAAGGAAACGGAAAACGAACCTCAGTCCCGCGTTGCCGAAAAATCAAACCCTGAGGTAGACATTGTGGAAGATAAACGTGTAGATTCTAAGGTAGATCATAAAGTAAACGAACATACTAGCGTTGAACGAGGTATGAGCTCCCTAAAGCTTGACAGTAATCGAGAAGATTTGATTATGGAAGGAGCCTCCCTATACTTGCAACAACAAGAATCACAACTGATGGTCGCATTACAACTGAAAACACAGGACGAAAAATTGGCTGCTATGCAATGTAAGTCAAGAAATTATTACATTTTGGTTCCGCTTTTTGTTCATTCTGTTCTTGAAGTAGGTAATCAATTTAAGCTACTTTTTTTGCCTCCTTATCAATTTAAAAAAAACTTACCTCAAAAATCAGTATTTCATTTGATGAAAAAAAACTCTGGACAGTGCGTCAGAACGAAAGCCAGCGAGTGCAACGCGAGGCTGCGCGCGCGCAGCGCGACCACGTGGACGCGCTGCTGCGCGCGCAGGCGGCGCGCCGGCGCCAGGTGCAGGGCGTCATCGCGGCGCACCAGGAGCGCATCGCGCAGCGGATTAAGGTGTCGTATGCTGCGGGCCGAGGCAGGGCTGGACGAGATTTTCAATTCCTTTTTACAGTAGACCAAAAAAGTACCTCCAGATGTGGCCACTTTACTTATCTAAAAAAGTCATTTTAATGTTTGGTTATGTGAGTGTATTCTTATAGTTAGATAAATTAGTCAAAAATCCTCGTACTTGTAATTGTAGACACATAATATAGAAGAATTATGTATATCTTTATATGTTTATAAAAGTTGACAAGGAGGAATAGAGCGACGAACGCTCGTACGCCTTTATTATCCCATTCCTCTCAAAAGACTGGATTTATTTGGATGATGATGTATGTATGATATGTTTTTTACGTTCCGTTACGTCATGTTCAAAGAAATAGAGTATAAATTAAAAGAATAATGAAAAAAAAAATACTGAAAGATGCAGGGGTGGTCGCATCTTCGGAATATTTCCAATAGGATGGCGTTCGTACTGGATCTTAGTCAGACCGTAAATCGGCAACGACTCCCGGGTCACTATTAGAGATATAATTTTCACTCAGGCCTTGCTCGGTGACGCTACTAGTGAAGATGAAGAAGTACACGACTATCCTGACGAACAGGGAAATTTGGACGATAAAAGAGAGAGTCCATTTACGAAAGAAAGGAAGCAATTGCTACAGCTGGTGCGGTCGTTACAAGAAAATCACGACAAGGAGATCGATTTAATGGAAACCTCGTACCGGTCAGTTTTAATTTATAAAAACTAAATTTTGAGTAAAAATACAAAGTACTCGTTAAGACGAATCAAAGGAGCCCAAACTCAATGCGGTTACATCATTTTATAAAGGAGTTCCTATGGCCACCTTTCAGCTTCATCATCATAGAGTACCATGTCATCATAATATTCAATTGTCATCCGATATCTGATATCTGCTCCAAAATTGAGTTGTAAGATTCCACCCGAACAAACATAAGGTGCAAGTTAAATAAAAGCTTTTAATTAAAATACAATTGCACTCTTGCGGGTGTATAGTCGCTGGGTTCTAGGTCGTACGAGCCAAGATATGTGAATTGTTTATGCGTGTGGTTGGTGTGAGAGGTTGTCAATCCTCGCTCATGTTAAAGTAGTAGATACATAGCAATTGCACTAACCTATCAGTCCGCATTACTCCGGAATGTCGAGTCAGTGATAGTGCCAGGATTCCATTAGGATATAGCCCGGGTATTAGAATGCCTGGGATGTATCCCGCAAGCTTCTAACCAAAATATGTTACCAAAGTATGTTAACCCCTTACCGCGCATACTAAGCGAGGAAATTCGGGTCAGACGTTCCGAAGATTAGACTAAATACGCAGACAGACTGCAAAAAAGGTCAAAATATAAAATTGTTTATGAATTTAGTTGTATTTAACTATATGTTGAAACTATCTTTGCCCGTTACTTCGTCCGCGTGAAATTAGGTAAAAAAATAGATTCAATGTTAACGTGTAGATATAGGTATAGCCTATGGCCTTCCTCGATAAATGGGCTATATAACACTGAGTGAAGTTTTGAAATGGGACGAGTAGTTCCTAAGATTAGCAGAAGATAATCATAGGCTTAGACCTTAGAGTGTTCATTGCCTGAAAAAAGTTTACGTTAATACCACACTATTAAGCATGTAAAACAGTAAAACCCTCAATGATTAAAGTCATTTTGTGATATTAGTATCGATCGTAGGGGTTTCGAAGATGACATCAGATGGCAATCGGTCATCTGAACTCGCTCCACAGCCACATCCTCTGCAATCTAAGCGGACCCTGGTACTTGACCGGGATAACTTTAGGACGAACAAATATTACCTTCTGTATGTGTTGCTGTTCTGTAAACTCGCAGAGGATGTCGAGGCCATTCTTCTTCACGGTGCAGACGCAGGGGGTGATGGTGTTCTGGGGCGGGCACTGCTGAGCGCCCTGTGGGTGTGCGGGCCTCGCTAGCAGCACCACGCAGCAGGCCAGTAACCAACGTGGCACCATTGTAGATAATCTGTTTGGTATACAATTCGTGATACAATTATCAAACCACTTCATGTTAATTATTTTGAGATACATTGCATACAAAAATGTTAACTAATTTATAAGATTATGTTTGTAGATACTGACGGTAACTTCATTTGTTAACTACCTTCACTATTAAAGTAGCGAGGATTGATTTACTTCCCCCCAGCGTAACGCAATCCTGAGTAAATCAGTGTGACAGCTGAACAAAGTCATCTCGCGATCGAGGAGCTGAGGGCCTAGTACAAACATTCTCGATAGTTTTACATACTTTTACGTTCATTCCTATATATTCAGGACTGTAGGACACACAAACGTCTGATCCTAAGGTAGGCAACTTAATGCCTTTGTTATAGGTAACAGCCGCCTGTGATACACAATGTATTTATTAAATATAACTTTCGTGAGTCCAAACGTATATTTAATTTAAACTCCATAAGATTTTATATATGATTATTTTTAATACCCTCAATCTATCGCTATTTTTTTACTGATAATCTATATATATAAAAATGAATCCCAAAATGTTTTGGTAAGCGAATTACTCAACAACGCCTCTACCAATTTAACCAATTCTTTTTTTTAAATGTTCGTTGAAGTCCAAGAATGGTCTTTACGGCGAGAAATAATCGAAAACCCTAAAAACAGCCCTTTTCTTTTTCTCATACAAACGTTTTATAACTAAAATGGAGAGTCAATTTGAATTGATACGGGGTCGGGAACGGGAACGGGAACGGAAACGGAAACGGGGATGATATAGGATAATAGAAGTAAATAGTAAGAAGCCCAACGTTCGGACTGAACATTGTCTGCCGGGTCCGTTAGTAATGAATAATGTATATGACGTTAATATCTGGTTTCGACTTCGGTACCCATAGACCAAATATAAAAATTTCGGTTCCGATATACTGCTCCCGTTATAGCCTTAATTACTACCATAATCATTATCAGCACCAATATACTTATTTACTGTTTGGTGAAACTGGTGTATCGATAGAAAATATAATAAGGTATTTTTCCTCGCTTTCTTCGCCGATTTATGCTAATTAGATTCATTTTTCTTGCATACCTTTTTATAAAATAAACGGCTTGTTAGTTCCTGACAGGATTTCCGAAAAAAAACATTACTGACTGACCTTATCATATAAAAAAAGGATTAATTTAAAAATCACAGACACCTTTTTCTCACTATTACCTCTATGTATAAGTGTCCTGGCACTAACAGAAGTGCCCGGCGCTTGTGACCCAGGTGGAGGCGTTCTTTCTAGTGGTCACTAATAGTCGCCTTCACTGCCAGTGTTCCCTTCTCTGTCTAGCCAAACCGGGTATGATCCGACTAGTCGGCTTTAGATATCCTTTCTAATAATGAACTTATGACAGTTCTTGGCAAGCCAAGGACTTTTATTAGGTTGTACAGGATTTTTGCTTATAATATTTTGCTTGAAGTCTCGTGAAAAGACGAGAGAAAATAATTGTATCTTCTCATGTTTTAATGGCGTTGTGTATACCATGAAAATATAAAAAATGATGGATTAGTTTAGTGTTTTTTTATGTTACGTTTAGCGGATATAAAAATCCGGTTTTATAATATTAATAGTTTATACGCGATAGAGATGGAAGCGAGGCATATACTAGCAAAATCCCTGTACCACATACTAAAAGACCATGGCTCGTTAAGTACTATGAGAAGTTCTTTATTACACAGGGCATCTAGAGCCCCAATAGACTAGTAGAATCATAACAGATGCGTGGGATATACTAGCAAAATCCCTGTTCCTTCTAAAAAACTTTGGCTCGTTAAGAACTCGTAAGTTCTTTATTAGAAAGGGTATTTAAAGCCCCACTAGTGGAATCATATCAGATTTGGATAGGCAGATAAGAGAACAATTGCAGTGTAGGTGAGTGAAGTGGCTACATCAAATAGCACTCTTAAACCTACACCTGGGTCGCAAGTCCTAGGCGCCGCTATGGTTCCTACCTCTGTACCGCGACAGACCCGATACCCGCACGGTAAATAGATGGAATTCTAAGTTTTCTCTCTATAAATAGGCCAAAAATAAATAAAATAAGCGCTCAAATAGAACATGAATTCCCAAGTTTATATTCACACAGCAGATCTTTTGTATCGCGACGCGTTTTTATCGAACAATGTTCTATTTTAAACGGTACATATATGGTGTATTTTCGTATCGGCGACGCTGAAAAAACGACAACACCGAGATTTAACGTAACGTTTTTTCAACTCTCGTGCGTATGAAGGCTCAATCAATTTAAATTTTATTGGATATTGGATTTTATTGATTCTGTTGGAGTATGCCGGTATATGGATATCATATGAATTCGTGAAACATAATACTATCTCTAAGGGGAGAGAAGGAAAGAAACTTGATATGATGATCCATTTATCTTTGATATGTTAGAAAAAAAATAATAAACAATATGATTTTGCCATATCAAACTTACTATTAAGAGTTGAATAGTTACAAGAAAAAAAGTCAGTTCCTGTAAATTACAAAATAAGCAAAAAAAGGCTTAATATGACTGAATATATGAATTATACGAAAAAAATTTAACCTTCTTTTGTTTTTAAATTTAAAAATAAGTAGGGTGTTGTTGCTCGATGTAACTGTACGTGCGATTTGTTTAGAGGTCAGAAAAATTTTAACCCTCATTTTTGCTCAGGCAACATTCTATCTACGCTCGTCTCCTTCGATCGAGAGCTGCGCAAAGAATACAAGATTCCCGTTGCAATCACGGACTCGGGGACTCCTCGGCTGACGGGCGTCTCCATACTCCACGTCGTCATCGGAGACAGAAATGACAATCCCATGGGACCTGGACACAGTGA
Organism: Charaxes varanes; assembly: GCA_024363005.1. NCBI lineage: Eukaryota > Metazoa > Arthropoda > Insecta > Lepidoptera > Nymphalidae > Charaxes > Charaxes varanes. The sequence goes on along the minus strand of JANCMC010008231.1, from coordinate 61,397 downwards.
CATATTTGTCTACAATTACAAGGTAATTTTTTTTCATTCATTTTACTAAAACTTGCTTTGTGTGGTGAACCTCGAGACGCTCACACTCGTTTACTAGTTTTGGAAAATGGTTATTATAGCGGGGAACCTGTCACGGTTGTGCTCCTTAAACCCATCACAGGTTTGTTGGTGTTAAACTAACTTTCACCAGCGACTTAGTTCGCGCTATTTTCATCGACTCTCATACATACTTTCAACTCTAGTTACATCCCTATCAAACTTCATTTTCGCGACAAAAAGTAGCCTATGTCCTTCTCCACGGTACAATCTATTTCTATACCGAAATTCATCAATATTGGTTCAAAAGTTTAGGCCTGAAAACGTTACAGATACAGTTACTAACACGTCCAAAATATTAGTAAGGACTAGTCTTATCTACTCACATTGAACTTTAAAATATTCAGGGTGCATTTACGAAGATGGCCAAACTTTTTATGAAATTCTAGATATAAATATTGATTAGAAAAAAAAAGGTCAATTATTTAAAAATACTCTTAATTAGTTAATACATCCAATTTGAAAATATTCAAAGGATTGACTGATTTATGTGCAACCTAGCACTGACGCACACAATCTTATCTTATTTGAGTACATAACATTGTAAGTATGTATTGTCAAGATTTATGTTTAGTTGTGTGCACTCCTGATACAATCTAATTATTCAGGCTTAGCAAGAGGGGAAACGCGACTTTTAGACATACCTAAAAACAATTGCTAAAAGAGACGAATTTCTTAGCATTCCATGGATTCATTACCGTGCCGGGTCCATCGCGTTGCAGAGGAAGGAACCATAGCAGTGTCCGGGACTTGTGACCCAGGTGTAGGTTTAAGAACGCGCTCTTTATAGTCACTACTGAATCGCTGAAATGTTTGTACGCACATAACTTCCGAAGGACTGACACAAATTGGATAATTTTTATTGTTGTGTTCGGTATGTATTTATATATTTAAAAAAAAATATTTGTGTATAACAGGCGCCTGTTACCTATATCACAGGCATTAAGTTGTCTACCTTAGGAACAGACGTCCGTGTGTCATATAGTAAAATCGGATAGATTATACTATGTACCAGTATATGCGTTATTCCTTTTAGCGGACTGAGGATCGAACCCAGTTACTACTAATTTCTTTCAAACTGTTGAGCTATTGGGTCTAAATGTAGCACTGTTGAGGATCGACAAAGTGTAATTATTCATTCATAGAACGGTATGTCCGCATGTCACTGACCTTTTTCCGATATCACATGTTCAATAGTAGAAAACCTTTCATATTATTCATAAGGAAATACGAAATTATATACTCGTTGCTATACAGTAATGCTGTATTCATGAGATCGCTCCCACGCAAACGTAACGATTAAGGCCTTCAGCGCACTGGATATTTTAATCGCAGGTTAAATAAACTCGCGTATAACCGAATCGACTCAAGCCGCATATTGGCACAGAGGATAGTTTTTCCTATTTTCATAAAACTTCATTTATTGGAAAGCCTAACTTATTATTCTCATAGATAGCAATTTTCAAATAAATGATGAAAAAACTTTTTAACTAAATGCCGCCAACCGCATTTCATTAACTTCACCGTTGCACAAATTGCTAATACGCGTCTTGAAGAATTTCATTTGCACGCGTGTGTTTATGTGACTATTTTAAATTTACAGTTATACAGTACAGATAATGTACAGTAAAATCACACGTTCTGGTGTGCGGTCCTAATGGTTGCGGGAAGTCTTCAATGTTCCGTATGCTGGGCGAACTGTGGCCCATATTTAGAGGGCTTCCACCGCTTTAAGTATTAACATTTTAAGTCCTATTTCTTTATTGTTTATAGAGCCTTATATAAGTCCTCCCAAAGAAGTCGTAACTTAATCAGTAGCCGGCATTTAAATAGATCGTTAATAGGTTTCGAAAGCAACGTAAAACAGTGGGTCGCGATTAATGTCACTGAATGATATTAGACGTGAGGCATGACGAGAGAGACGTTATCTTAACTCGCCCCACAGCCACATCCTCTGCAATTTAGTGGACCCTGGTACTAGACCGGGATAACGCTAGGAAGAAGAATACTTTATTTTAGTCCTACGACCAAAGTACTTCGGGACCGATTTGTATATTTCTTAATGATCAAAGGTGTTCGATTCATATGCAATTGATTAAAAAATATATATATCAACGTTGTATTGTATTGGAATAACGGACAATCTTAATGTCATTCGAAACAAAGTCGCTCTCATTTCATAGAGGCCCGTAAAGACTGCCTGTATCTTAACTGTTTCCTATTCAAGCCTCAGAGGATCATATCTTAATTTCAACGTTACAAACAGATAAATCAATGTTATTATCAATGTTATATAAGATAAACATTGGAACGAACGACAAAATTTCCGATAACTGATAGAATCAGGCGTTACTTTGCGGAAATCCATGACATGCATGAAAAACTAAACTACTTTTTTTTAAATCCGCGAATGAATACGAGGGAAAATCGGTGTAATGCTGCAACCCGAAAGCTACACCACCGAATCCGCCACCATTTTTTCATTGATGTAATGTTTATACAATTACTATATAGTTATCATATATTAAATGAGTTGTTTTATTTTACCCTTTTTACTCTCGAAAGTGAAAAATATCAATGCCTTAATATAGGCATGACGACAGTAATCAGAAATCATTAAAATTATGTATTCATCTGATAAATTAAGATGCATAAAGCTTAAAAAACGTATTTATTTTTATATTGCGAGCGAGATGAATAGGGATTAACAAAAAAAGGAAACTACAAAATACAACAGTCCGCCGTGATAGCTAAAACTCCAGGAGAGCGTATGACGTCACCGTATATTATAAGTATGTTCCAATAAGCGATCGCAACGTTTTAAAGTGCTCATTCTGATATTTGTCGACTCGCGACCGCTCGCGGCGAAAACGTCGAGATGACGCTTAATGGGTGAGTGCACTGTTAACATAAAATGACGTCATTACAACTTCGGGTGTCTTGGAGCTAATTTGAATCCTTAATTTGATGTTTTTTTATTTGCTATAAAAACGTTAATTCCTGTAGAAACATTAAATTTTTGGCCATTGTAGATATTTGAGAATAATATAAACCTATTTAAAAAAAATTGCCGTCATGCCTATTGTGGGTTATTCAACTACTCCCAAATAGCTGTACCGATTTTTTATTAATTTAATTAATGAAGTTGCTTGGAGAATGGTTGACTTTCATTGAACACCGGGAAATAGACTGTAGTGGTTTCAAATTTTAATTGAAATATATTTCACTTATGTACATTAAAACTCACGAGGACACTGGCACCTCGCAAGAAAAAAACTCAAGTATACAAAGGGGTTATCGTCATGTCACACGTTCGTTCCATTTCCTTTTGCTTTGTCATTCCTTTTTTATAATACAAATCTTGTCTTAACAAGAATGAACACAACAAAAAATAAATTATCTAATTTGGTACAGTCGTCCGAACGCTATGAACGCGGATACATTTAAGCGACTAATTTTTGTTTGCGACTAAAAATATGTAAGCTGTTCTATCTTTAAAGTTGGATCAAACAGGACACGGTGTGAAAATTAGATTAAAATCGGTTAAGTACTTTAAGAGTCCACTATTTACTATTTCAGTAAAATCATGAACGAGCTATTTACCGTAACTACATCCACGAACATCGCAATAGTCCTTAGACTTCATCTAGACCTAATCTAGCTCTATTAAAATCCTTTCTTATTGTATGCGAACTAACTCCAAACTATCTTGCCAAATTTCATCATTGAACGTACCGCGGTTTTGGAGCTTTCCCTCTGGTGGCCTTTCGTTTTTATGAGATTGAATATTTCAATAAATTTGTCACGGCTTTTTGTCACGTACCTTCACATCCGCGAGTTTATATCTGACCCTTGTAAAACTGTCATAGACAACCACCAGTAGATTTCCGTCCAGGGTCCGGTAGGACACGCAGTCAGTTGTGCCTGCGGATACATTGCTTTTAACCGTAAAACTGTACTGCTTTATCTCTGGAAACAGGTTCTGGATTCCGACAGCTGATGTCAAGGATAGACCTGGAATAATATTATTTTAAATTTAAATGGGTGCTCATCAGAGAATAATTAAATAAATATATAGGACTATATGACACACGGACGTCTGTTCCTAAGGTAGACAACTTAATGTCTGTGTTACAGGTAACAGACGCCTGTTAACAAACAAAATAACTCTCCAGCTTTATATATTAAGTATATCTCTATATAAAGTGTAGCAAAATCTTTCGGTACCAATTTACGAAAATTGCGCGGACGGAGGAGTATGAAATTTGGCACAATTATAGTTTATGTAGAGGAGGGTGTGCGAAGACTAATTTTTTTACAAAATGTGTATGATTAATACATTTAATTATTAAAATAAAGCCTCACGCATACCAATGCCAAAAGATTTACACACACATGTATACATTTTGAGTTAAAGACTCAAAATATAGTCATGACGATGGTAAAAAAAATGAATGTTAGCTGTTTCAGTATATTTGTACAAAACGTGTTTATATCACGTTGTTGCTAACCTGAGTGACTACCGACGTCCATGGACAACTGCACTACCAAAAGGGTCGCACATGTATTGTTGGCCTTTGAGGCCCAAGTATTATCCCTAAGAAAGCCCCTAAGTCGTATTGGTTAGGAATGACAGAGAAAAAGTTTCTACAAAATCGCACGTAGAATTTTATCTCCTATTGATGGACATCGTAATGCTAATATGTAAACACATGCTAATAAAATAATTAATTTGCAATAAATTCGCGAGTAAAAAGAGATAAATGCATGCATGTAATGCATGACACTTCTAATAAAACTGTAAAATAGTCTAACAATCGGACAAACAAATGATTTGATTTAATTTAAAGACTTGCAATGTTGTAACCCGTAATATCCGTAATAGGGAGCGAGCCATCGAGGCCTTCACAAGACTGGCGTCTAAACCAGCAGCAGTGGAAGAAGTTGTTAAAAGAACCCGCTCAGCAATGGGCCAGGTCCAAGAGCCGAGATATAATAGGGTATCTAATCCTAGTTTAAAATAAAATTTATTAATTCATAAAAACTAAATAAAATTTAATTAAATTAATGATGTCGAAGTCGGTGCCAAAGTTCTAGCGAAGAACCTATTGGGTTTGGTACTGAGGTGGTTCTGGTACCGATCGACCGAAGGCAGTTTCCTTCTTTATTTAAAAATAATTTATTATAAGTTTAAAATGACTAAGATAATTAGTTTATAAATAGTTTTTATTGTGCTAAATATTTAGTACAATGAACAACGTTCTCACAAAGTTACATGGTTCTGAGGTAACATATTATTTAACCTACTAAAACGAGTGTGTCTGAAATGAATTTATAAGGAGGAACTTCTAAGTTTAGGGGAGCTGGTCCTTTCCTTGCTCTACCAACGTTGTCGTAATGACTGCCATGACAAGGACAGTAAAATCCTCCCGCCCAATCTCCCGAATTGGGAACAGGAACACATCCTAGATGAGTACAAATTCCTATAACAATAAGCCATTCTGGTTTCTGTGTACGTTGTTCAGGAGTTTCCGGATCCTTTAATAATGAAAGGGGAGTTTGCGCCTCGGCTGATATTTCAGCGGGTGTCCTATGTTTTACATATACTGGTTTACCGCGCCACTTAAATGCAGAACACAAACCTGGTTCTATATTTCCGATTTCTATTTCTATTGAGGCCAATGCACGAACATCTGCCGCTGCCGCCATACTCATTATTAAATGTGTTGCAAATGCCTTAGTGCAATACATCCCCATTAGTAAACCAAAATAACTAATTACATACACGTAACCTTTCTTTTCGTCACCCGAATGCCATTTTGTTCTACTCAGATCTTTATTATCGACTTTTCGATAATCATCAAAACTAGGATGTTTTATGTCTCGATGAAACTTCGGATATCCGTTTTGAAATCTGATCTGCGTCCACAGTATTTTACTAGGTAGCTTACTTGACAAACATTGAAGATTTGACCATTGAAAACTTAATGATTTATCATATACCGCATTCATATTATTCTTAGGCTTCATCTTAATATAAAATGGTTTAATTGGAGAATCCTTGCAATAGAAACTACCCCAAATTTTTTGCCTACTTCTTGAAACGTTGCTACTTGTGGCAAAATTCATTTTATGTACATATATTTTTTTATTTTTAGATGACTGAAACTTTATTTTATCAGACAAAATATATTTTTATGTTAATGCAATCTATATATATTAATTTCTTTGCGATTTTTAAATAACAAGATGATGCGTAAACGTCAAGTAATAATCAATAATTTTGTTTGATTATAGTTTTATCTACTAGAACTTAAATATATGTTTACTTTATGCCAGTCTCTGTTAATAAGGAAATACCAGAAGAGGTGCTACTGCACGAAGGAATTGTATTATTAAAGCTGTAAATATATAACCAAACTGTTAATAAATTTATAAAAACAATTTTAGTTGTTTTAACATATTCTAGAGAAAACTCTCTTTCAAATTTGATAAAATGTTGATTACTAAACTTGTATGAATATTCATATGGTATACAGTCTGTATACCCATTTCTTATGTATCTTCTTCTTCCTAGCGTTATCCCGATACCAGGATCCGCTTAGATTGCATAGAATGTGGCTGTGGGGCGAGTTAAGATGACCGATTGCCATCTAACGTCATCCTCGAAACCCCCACGATCTCTACAACTTCACGACTAATACATTAATCGGGTCCCACTGTTTTACGTGCCTTCCGAAACACGGAGGAGGTCGGAAACCAAATATAAACCAGTGCTAAAATGGATCACCCATCTATCACCCGGTCGCAGCAAGAGCTACTTAACCTAGCTATCGACTGAAATGTCGACCACACATTATACCACGACCTCTTCATCAGACCTATTTCGTAGGTATGCTACCGTATATACGTCAATCGATTCAATTCATAATTTTAAAAAAAAATATATAGATGTTTTTATTATTATTAATCGTTCAGGAGTTCAATGTTTCATCATCATCTGGTGAGGAAGATCATTAGATGATGACTACAAGAAACAAATATATTTTGATTAGTTTTAGACGTTATATGAAATATAGGTATGTTTTGAAGGGCTTGCTCGATTTTCCTTGGATAACTCCATCCGATCCTGACTTGGCGGCAATAGAACCACCTCGGAAGTACGCTATTTCAAAGAAAAAGCGTTTTTTAAAGAAAAAAAAATATATATATAAAACATACGTATCGATTATAATAATATAACTTCCTCCATGTTTTTGTAAAACAAAGTTGCTTCGCAAACTTGTACACATAGATCTTTAAAACTCCGCAACAGAGTTTAAGGCAGTGTTCATCAATAAACAGAATGATTTAAAGAGTAGGTTTATATATATAAATTATAATATAAATTATTGTACATAAAAGCCGAGAATTTTAATGATTTGTAACCTGATGTCGTAAAAAACGTATTTTTGTGCGCTTA
>JANCMC010008231.1:36969-49761 GCA_024363005.1 Charaxes varanes | reverse complement strand
AGATTACGTAATAGGTCTTAAATAATCTAAAATATTTCAACGAATAGCCCATAAATATGAATTCATTTATAGAAACCACCACCAATATTTTCGTACCGATGAGATTTAGCACTTGCGTTATTGGTCGTCGCTACAATAGTCAATTTCATTTTATGAAAAAAAAAAATTCAATCGATTCTAAGTACCTACAAGCAGTGCTCATTAAATGACTCTTGGTTATACCATACGTTATTAAAGTCGTAAAGCTGTTGCAATTCTAGAACACAATTAGTTGGTTGGAGGCAAAAATATTGGTGGTGGTTTCTATTAATGAATTCATATTTATGGGCTATTTGTTTAAATATTTTAAATTATTTAGAATCTATTACTTAATCTGAATCTATTCTTTTTTTTATGTTACAAGGGGCAAATGAGCAGGCAGCAGGCACCTAAGTGCCTATCGACGCCCATGGACATCTGCACGTCCAGGGGGTTGGAAGATGCGTTGCCAGCCTTTAATGACGAGTTTAGAGAGACAGGAGTGCGGGGAAGGTATGGAGAAAAGGGATATAAAGGTAGATGGGGAGGAGAGAAAGGATGCAGATATTACTGCGCACGCGCGTCACGCATCCGTAGTGGATCGGACCAGTTATCGGACAGATAAATGAACGTCCACCCCCTGGGAGTAAATTATATTACTAGTATAATCTTGAGGCTGGATGAGTACCTATAACTATAGAAATAATTATATATTTTTTCCAAAATTCAGGTTGGTTCTGTGAACTATGGACGTGGTCCCTTTTCACCGCCAGTAACAAATTTGGAAGGCGCTCTATTAGAGACTGAAGGTATTGGTAGCAAAGTGTTGTCGGTAAATGAAAATGTACAAAACGTAGTAGCCGGAGTTTTTCAGGTATTGGTCATATAATATTTAAAAGTGACCTAAAGAGTATTGTAATAAATTTTATTAATAATTTAAATTGAAAAATTATCTTTTTAGCCACAACCAATTGTGGATACAATTAGAGAAGATGAAAAATACGGAAACACCGGGGAGAAATTTGAAACGGTTGGACGCGCCGTCGTCGGAGGCGCCGAAGGCATTTCGAATTTCGTTAATTCTATTTTAGAGGTTAGTATGCCTTACTTTAAGACGTAAGAATGCAAATCCCAATATTTAGTTTAAGGTTTACGAAAAAAAATATTCTTATCTATTAAGATTACTTAAAAGTATATTTTTTATTTAGAGGTTAGTATATTTTTAATTAGAGGCAGCGCCACGCTTACAGTCGCTTTGGTCTGCAGCCGAATTCTAGTACCTCGTTCTAACATTACATCGGCGTGAAGTAGCGGCAATGTTGTCTCGTCAAGTGATGTTATTGTTTTCGCGTTTCGTTTGGTTTGTAAGTTTCCCCAGACTTAGGGGTCTGGGCCAACGGAAACATTTTAAATAGGTTTAAAGGCCGACAACGTATCTACAAGATGCCCATGGGTGTTAGTAGTCACTTACCGCCTGCTCGTTTGCCCCTTGTATCATAAAAAGAATATCGCTTAAGACAGCGTTATTTGTTCTTAAAATATATAATCATTGATAAAAACCAAATATTTTATAGTTTTCTGACTCTAGTTTGAAATTTACGAGTTTTATGAGATTTCCTTTTAAAGAACTTTATTTCTCACTTAGGAAAATTTTACAATCTTTTTATTCAACTTAAAGTTATGTTAAATGATTCCGCTCATGTCGCGTACCGGTACTTGTATGCTTGGCACGAGCTTACTGGCATTGAGACAAAAATTTACGTCGCAAGCTAGCGTTACTCTATGTATAAACACAAGACACCCCATATAAGAGTGCTCGACTGTTCTTTATACCACCAGAAGCTAGTATGAAGAAAATCAGTATAAGTAAATTTTAATCAAACTTTTCGACGAAGTCTACCTACACGGATTGATAAGACACAATTCTTTATAGATAATGTACTGACAATCGCGCGACAATAAGCATACCTCTAGAATTAAACAGCTTAAATGTGTGACATCGTTGAAGTGAAAAATTGTTTAAGGGAATTGGGCATTTTTGAGATGGTCAAAAACCATTATATTCGATACACTGTTACCACACCGACACCGCGCGCGTCCTTGACCGTAGCACGCTGCGGTTGAGTATGGGCGTAGCGATGGCATCCGTGTTGCGCGACGCACGCAATTTCTATATGATCAAGTTAGCACTTCTGTCGGCACCCCCGGAGGGCCACTGTTTTTCTGCTTTATTTAATAATATATTTTTATTGGCAGGTTCCAGGCAAAATACTAAGAACTATCACAAGAGCAGCGAGTGAAAAATTAAATAATTTAGGAGGTAAACTCGTAGGCTTATAAAATGATGTAAGTAATATAGTGTTATTGTACTTTTAAGATTTGAATTTGTGTAAAATAAAGTAAATATAATAATTTATTTTTGTGCACTGTTTCTATAACCTGCTTTAGAAGAGTTACGAAGAATTTTTAAGGAATGTATAGGCGTTATATATAGGTACCTATATCTACTAGTTATTATTGCTATTCCTTAAATGCTCCATTCGTAAATTTGAATACGGATGAAAACTGATTTTATCGAACGCCAATAATGAACCTTTTAACCTTCCAGTGATGTATAGCACATATATAAACCTCTCGATCTTAATAAGTCTCCAATTCCATACTATCTATCTGGCATTTTCATCATGAATTATGCTAAGTCTATATCGTATCCAGTAAATCTATTATTTAAGAAATCACTCCCTAAAGGCAGAGTACCCAAATTTTAAGCGAGCTTTCGTAACATATATTCATAAAGAAGGGGCAAAGCATTTAATCGATAAGTAAAGACCAATATCTAAGCTTTGTCTTTTAGTCAAAGTATTGGAGCGTATCATAAGCAATCAGTTATATTACGTTGTATTCAAATCTCGATTTAGTCTCTTCTAACACGGATTTATTAAAGGAAGATCCATCCTATTTAACCTGGTCTTATTTACAGATTTCATAACTGAAAGAATGGACAATCAAGTCCAAGTTCATTCTATATATATATACTGACTACAGTAACGCCTTTGATCAAATTGTTCATGGCTTTATGTTAGTCAAACCAAATAAGAGTGGAATAAGGGTAGATTTAAATAAATAAATATATACAGGAATATAATGAACTATTCACGAAGCTATTTTAACGACTACCATATTATTTATATCCAATTACATAAGTTAGATACGTTTACGCACTTTATGCAGATCAAAGATAAATCATTAAAATTAATATCTTGGAAGATATTAGAGATTATAAAATGCTAGGGTAGATCGGCACGCGGCGCGGCGGTTATAAGAGACCAATTAGTTGGCGGTATGTTTTAATATTTAATTTTAGTAGTGAGCCAACGTCCAGGCAGGACAATGTCTGTCGGGTCCGCTAGTATTCTATAAGAAGGGCCTTTTATGTTGATCGAAAAAATTATTAATTGTAAATTTGAAAAATGGTTTAACTAAAAAACAGCCAAGGAATAATTCAATTTGAAATCCTAGATCTAAAAAGTGTTTTTTTTTATATAACAAGGGGCACACGAGCAGCCGGCACTCACCTAAGTGACTACCGACGCCCATGGACAATTTACAACATCGGAGGTCTCGCAGACGCTCTTTTCTTGAAGGTCCCTAAGTCGTGTCCCATCGCAAATACCGAAGCTGGCAACAGATTCCACCTGTGTATTAGTTTTGTTATTAAATTTAATTTCGAATTCTAAGAATCTATTAAAATTTAAAGTATTTCCTTATAAGTGAATTTGAATCTATCTATTCATTATTGTAACCTGGAAAGACTTTTTTTATTCATTATTTTTACACAAAGTGAGTACCTACAAATAGTATATTAGTTATGCAACCGATGTTGACCAACTCAATTGGATTAAACACAATTCAAAAGTGAAAAAGATAATTAAATATAAGAACAATAAGTGCGTAACCGTATTACATATAGATGTCAACATCGAACCGTTCCAGTCGAAGACTCGATATTGAAAATATTCGTGCCGGACGCACATCGGACCCTCCTTACTGTAACGCGGGTTGCATTAGCAATTATTAAAAGCGTGACACGATAAAGACTTGCCTCCTGTGGGCCTACCACGAACAACAATCCCAAGTACAGTCGACTCTTCGACTTCGAACGGTTCGAAATGTTAGGGTCTCAGATTGTATTGAAAAGAAAGTGATATTAATTTCGTTTCATTACTTCCAATTGACATGGACAATGAATGCAACATATTCATCTGGATGGCAATATTTGAAATATATTACGTTTTGTATATTTTCAACCGACATTTAAAAAAGCACTCTCAACTCGACAGTATTTTTTATGTTTGTTACCTAGCTAACTTACTACTGGATGAACCAATTTTGAAGATCCTTTCTTATTTGAAAGCTGGTACTTCCCGTGCGGTGCCAGACCAATTAGGTCTAGTTCGGACAATTTGAAGACGGTTTCATGTTTGAGGAAAGATTATTTATTTAAATACATACTAGTTGTTACTTACGACATCGTCCGCGTAAAATTAGGTGATACACTTTTGCGTGACGATATATAGCCTATAGCCTTCCTCAATAAATGGGCTATCTAACACTGAAAGAATTTTTCAAATCGAACCAGTAGTTCCTGAGATTAACTCGCTCAAGTGGACAAACAAACAAACAAACTCTTCAGCTTTATGTATTAGTACAGAAGGTGGTACAAAAATATATAGTCCGGTCATATCTTCTTTTGTATAACTAATTAGTTTTTAATCAACAATTCTTATTTGTGAAGATGGGCCCTAACACAATAAATAATCCGCAAGGTACTCGGTTCAAACCCCACCGCCGTTGGGATATTGTCGCACCCACTCCTAATGCAAGCTTTTAATTTACGCTTAGTAGGAGGGAACAACGAATATTAGACATATCTAAAAAGTATTACTAATATTCTTTAAAAAAAATACGTGACAAAATAATAATAGAAAAAACATGAAACCTACCATGAAAAATTGCCGAGTATAATATAAATACTTTAAGATTTTACTTTGGGTTTATGTGTGTGCACTGTGCTTGTATGTATACAAAAATATTTGTTTTATTGCGTTATATTTATACTGTACTAGCTGTGCTCACGACTTCGTCCGCGAAAATTAGTTAGAAAAATCGATTCAGGTTTAGCGTGATATGTAGCGTGTTATATAGTCTATAGCCTTCCTCAATAAATGGGCTTCCTAACACAAAGAGTTTTTGAAATCGGACCCGTAGTTCCTGAGATTAGCGCGTTCAAGCAAACAAACAAACTCTTCAGCTTTATATGTCGTTTAGCTACAGATATGTTTTGTTTTGTTTGAATTGATTTACAAGTGTAAAAAATGATATGTAGTGCATTTCATTTGTCACATTTAAAAATCAATATAGATATGTTATTAAATATATATATTTTTTAATATATACATCCTGTATATATAGAAATAGACATATTAGTATTCATTATAAAATATAAGTATAATACACATATAATATATACCCATAATAACGAAACAGCAGATGGAAATGGAGAAAATTGATATAATACATCTTGAAATATCTTGTTAATAATGGTGAAAATTGATGACAAAACAGGATCAGCCACTGTTACTATGTTATGGTCTATCTAGGGTAACTGGTCAGACACGATACTCGAGGACCCGATATTTGATGATTATATATGTCGAAAAAAGTTACCACTAGATATAAATATCAATTAACTACTACGTACGATTAAGAGAAAGTTCTCTAATTATGTACGCAACGCATGGACATACTAGCGTGAACGCACGTGATTAACAAAAATTACTTACGCTGGCTATTGCTTATCTATTTTATTGGCTATCATTGATGAAACAGTACAATCAGTTTTCCCTTCATACTTTAGTCCTGGCTTAGGACAGGCAAAAATAGCTAGGCACCTATCTTACTCATTCAAATCACACATAAAACACAAAAAATATCCCAATACTCTTCGTTAGTGTATTGATACGATGTGATTCCTATTACACATAGTCACAACAAAAACTTATTACTTGCGTATTATCACAGCGTGCGGAAAAGAAAGCTGTTATCAATAAAACTACTTAAATAGTGCTGGATATCGCATTTTATTCCGACTGACAGCTGTCATTTAATCTTTTTTATAACAGACCAGAGATTATGATTCATTAAGTCCACAATTCATCTAATTTTGAGGAAATTTGGTCTAAAAATTAATACCTATTTTTATTACATAATTATACGAGAATTTATTATAAATTATGTATGTATATGACATTTACATTCTTCTTCAAGTGCCATCTCCCGAAGATTGGCGATTATTTTGACTTGCTGAACTTTATTGAAAGTTGCTCTATACAATTGTCAAAAAACGTAAAACTTTTATATTAAGATGAAATAAACCGGGAATCTACGAGTCTGGCTCGCGCACTAAGGGTTCCGTAACATCACATAATATTTTATTACTCATAGTAGCCTTTGTTACTTCTTTTAAAATCAGCTATCTGCCTCTGAAAGGTCCATCACAATTTCAACCGCTATTACAACCCCTAACAGCCGCTACACATGTTTCGATAAATCATTGCGAAAAAGCTGTATCGTTAAAACGTTGTGAAAAAACTGTGCAGTTTAATCGACAACAATTTTTCATACACACGTATCGATAACACTGTGCAGTTTTTCGCAAAAATTTATCGAAACGTGTGTAGCGGCTATTAGGGATAAAATTTGTACTGACGCTGAAGCAGATATTTACTTAGCTTTAATCAGTAGCCCAAGAATAAAGTCGCAACTTTTTAGCTTCAAAAATGTATGTATGTATGGTCCATACATATAAACTTTGAATCCCTATTTCTCCCCTTTTAAATTTCATTTTTACCATAAAGAGTAGGTTATGTTCATCCCCAAGATCCTATCAATCTCCATTCCGAAATTCATCAAAATTGGTACAGCGGTTTTGACGTTAAAGCATATCTACGAGGTGGATCTTCCTCTTTATCTGTTCGATAAGTTTCGTTAGGTTTGTGACAGTTGCCGGTGGCCTATACCCATCCTTAAAGGTCGTCAACGCATCTGCGAACCTACATATCGCCTGCTCGTTTACCCTTTGGTATATAAAAAAAAAAATAACAAATATTAAGTCTTGTTAGGTTCGTATAACTGTTAGAATTGTTTATTCGTACAGATTTCTAGTTTGGAGGTCGTTTCATATATTCTTTGGTATAGTCTGGTGCCCAACCCCTAATATAAATGGTAATTAGAGAGCTTCTATTGCTATTGGCCCTGAAAGTATATTTTTGTCCGTTAAAGGCGCAGTGAATAATTTACGGCGAACTTTTTTAAACCAGAAATGAGTATGCGGAGCAAAAACGATCTATTATTTTCGTCCTTGTTGACAACCGTCGCCTTAAAGCAAAATTGACAAGTAAATAAAGTTACCCTTATACAATTTACGCATTAATTCATTTACTTATCCTACTAATATTATAAACGCGAAAGTTTGTACATATGGATGTTTGGACGTATGTTTGACACTGTTTCACAGAAAAACTACTAAATGGATTTTAGTAAAACTTTACAATAATATAGTTTATACGTCAGAATAACACATAGGCTATAAATTATAGAGATATTGTGATATATAAATGTCAAGTAAGTAGGAGATGTCCTTTCTAATAATGAACATTGACAATCCTTAAAAGGCCGTGAAGTAAACTGGGGTCTTTTTCAAATGGGTTTTGTAAACTAAAATCACTGAATCCACCAAAATATAGTTAGATATTCTTTCTTCATAGCTTTTAAAAATTATTTTGTCAGATTGTCTAGTGTCTGGCTGGATCAATATAAGTTTTTTTTTTCTTTTAATATACCTCAAAGCCTGAGGAAGATTCGTATGTGATGTGATGTTTGCACTAACGCAGTAATTAAGTAATAATGTTTACTTACAAACATATTATGGACGAATAGCCTGATTTAAAGGAATTTATTTTATCTAGACAATCCGGGATCTTCACAAAACAAATATATGCGGTCGGAGGACCCCCGTAAGGAACGAAGTTCCTTATTTCTTCAACTCCGAAAGTAATTCGAAATGATATCTGTATGTTTTAATTTTTTACGTTACTATTGACTACTTTCTACATTAAAAGCTTGTATTAGGAGTGGGTGCGACACTACCCCAACGGCGGTGGGGTTTGAACCGGGTACCTTGCGGATTTCAGTCCATACCTTATACCGTTGAGCTTTAACGATTAAAATTTAGCTTGATAATATATATAGCCACCGTCGATAAATGGGCTATCTAACACTGAAGAAATTTTTCAATGCGCACAAGCAGTTCCAGAGATTAACGCATCCAAGTAAACAAAAACAACTCTTCAGCTTTATTTATTAGTACGGAAGTATAGCTAACCAGTCTTATATGGAGGTCTCCCATAGCAAGGAGCGGATTTGTAGGTACATGAATATAAAGGCACGCTATAACCCTTATGGGTCCAAATTGAATTTCGACACTGGGCGTCAATGGACCGACAGCCGCAAATGATGGGGGTTAGACAAATCTGGCGTTATCATTCCCTGCCACTTCACAGTTACGCGTCCGTCTATTACTATAGATGTAGGTTCGACTGTCCTTTTTGAGTTACTGTTAAGGCTTCCTATTCTAAAACTGGTAGAGGTTATGTCCTCATTGCTTGAGGTTGTGTGGGTGTCGGCGATGAATTCAAAAGTACCAACTGATTCGATTTTGATATTAGGTCACTATGTGTAGCGATTTGGTCAATCTCTAACGATATAATAATTTTATTACCCGTTTTTCTACCAATATTATTTATTACTTATTAATCGCTTACGAGAATAGTGTTTATTGAATAATTAAGCCAATGTTTTTTTTTTTTTTGTTTATTATGTTACAAGGGGGCAGACGAGCAGGCAGCAGGCACCGAAGTGCCTACCGGCGCCCATGGACATCTGCACTACCAGTAATTATGTATTAAACTATGGAAATATAAATTTTCTCTAAATTTTAAATAAGTAACATATATAAATATTGTTTCCTTGTTCCATTTCCTTTACCCTTTCGCTTCGCCAGTCCTCTTTTATTATACAAACCTTGTCCTAACAATAACGAACACAACAAAAAAGAAATTATCCAATTAAGTGCAGTCGTTCAGAAGTTATGCACGTGCATACATTTCAGCGAATCATTTTTATTTGCGACTATAAATTGAGATGTATGCTAGCCTATCTTTCAAGTTGAACCAAACTGCATACGAAGTGCAAATTTGATTAAAATCGCTTAAATAGTTTAGGAGTTCATCGCGAACAAACAACGTGACCCGTAATTTGTATATATTAACGTAAGAAGATTATAATCTTATAGATTTGTAGAAATATAATTGTTATTTTAATAGGGATGACGACTTTCGTGAAGTGGCTGGAACAACGTGGTCAAGGTCAGCCAGAGATAGAGTTCACTGGAGCAGTTTGGAGGAGACTTTTACCGCAAAAGGCGGCCCTTATAATAGGCTAGACGACGAATTTAGAAAGATAGGTTTATAATGTTTTTAAGTATCTATTATTGCTAAAAAAGTTAATATTTGTGCGGAAATTTACGTTTTTATAGCAGAAAAAAAACATAAATTTTAGGTTTCAAATTCCCTCCAAAATAGTCGAAGATGTTCTGACGTCACTTTATATTAACAGTGCCTTTCGGCAAGCGACACCTCGACGTTTTCGCCGCGACCATAAATATCGCAGTCGTGAATTGTCCAATGTCAATGAGCACTTTAAACGTTGCAATCTCTTATTGGAACGCACTGTTCCCGTTCCCGTTTCCGCTCCCTCTTCCGTTCCCATTCCCGTCCCCGTTCGCGCTCCCATCCCCGTTTCCGCTCCCGTTCCCGTTCCCGTTACATTAGAAATAATTTAATATAGTGGTTAAGTATTCTTAAATTTTCTAATTTTCCCCGCAATTTTCTTAATTTTTTTCTTTTATTAGAACCTTCTCCGGAAAATAACAAAAACAATTACCGAAATCGGTACAGACATTTATGCATGGTGCCGTGACTAAAAGAAATAGGAATTATTTTTAAGTGTATAGATTGTAAAGCTTGAATCGAATACCATATAGACTTCAGTCCTTTTATATTTTTTTATCAATGAGCTATCGAGGTTTCGATATAAAAACGGATAGGGTAACAATTTTATTCACGTATTTTTCGCATAGCACGATTGTTACGTTCGCTTCCATTATTTGCAAATTTGTCACTCTGGAATTCGCTGCGTCATTCACTCGTAACGTCTTGTCGACGGGAAACGATTAAATTAGGCACATTCACGAATAAAAATAGATTATGATAAATGAATTCCGACGCCCATGGACTTCTTCTTCTTTTTGAGATTTCGCATTAAGTGACCTTTCGCTTGTATATACATAGATAACATATAAAGTTTTAATTGGGTCACTCATATAGTTAATATCATCAACGGAGATGTACACTGCGTACATAAACAATCATCTGTAAAAGATGTGAAGAAGGAAGAAGGACCAATTACCAATGCTTATGATGGTGGTGGTGGCGATTCTATTAATTAGGCTGATATTGCATTAGGGAAAATTACCGTAAATTTCCATTAATATTACTTAGGATAGATATACCTGCTGCCGCGGTTGCGACTGCTTTTGGGGCTGCTGGGAAGCCTTCTCTCTGGCGCCCTTCCTGGCCACGACGTTCCATGGAACCGTCCTATTTTTATACCAATTTATTTTTGAATTAAGTTTGATTTCTTACACTTTTTGCGTGATTCTTTAAGTAACTATGAAAAGTTCTATATTATTGTACTTTAAATATTCTTGTATGTTACAGTATAAAATAAACGATATGCATCAACGTAAATGACCGGGGCAAAATCCTGGAGCGGTAAACTGCTTAGCTGATATTTGTTGTACCCATCTGTTCAACGCCTCCGGGCAGCTCTATCACACCCGCCTCCACTGTGACAGTAAGTTCAATATTTGTGTATCAATTTACCTTTAAATTAACTTTTTTGTGTTTGACTTCTTACATTTTGACAATCACTACTTTTTATACTTTGACTCTTACAGATAAAGTTTATGTAATCTGGGCATCAGTGGAATCCATTTCAAAATATTTTCATTGCATTGTTGTTATATATTTAAAATTATAGGGAGACAATTTGTATGACGACAAAATGCGTGGTCGGCCTTTGAGGAGTGATTATTCCGCTTTCTTAGGACATCATAGTACACATAAAGTACACTTTACTATAAGTGAGAAAAACTACGAAAAATATAATCCCGAGAAAAGTGTCACGTATATATAATGTTTTAAAAAGCATGTTTTTAAAATTGCTGCCAACACTGCGCCAACGGGCCAGCCGTGGGCAGTGACCCTGCTCTCTGCTCCGGGGGTCGTGGGTTCGATTCCCAACTCGAGTCTGGGTGTATTATCCATATGTATGTATTTATATATTTCACTTCATCTAATGTCATTTACTTTCTATCAATCGTATAAAGTTTCTTTGGAGTTAACGATATATCGCTTCGCGCAGACCAGCGGTCGGAAACGAGTGGCACGTGACTCTTCTCTTAGTGGCCCGCGATTGTTTTGTAAATGGAAGTCTAATTCTTACAAATAGATAGTTTTGTTATGATGTACTGAAATTCAGCTTCAAATTTTAAATACATTTTTTTTATATCGCTAATATCTACTACATAAATACTCGACATCTATTTCCAAATAATACTTATATTACAAGTGTGGCCAGCAACATCTAATTTCTTAACGATTTGGCCCATCCCCATCTCTCTCATCCTCATGTGTTGGAAGGATGCACATGTCCATAAACCGCCGCTTTAAGGATAATGTTGAGTTTCTTTTCATAAGATCTTTCATTGACCTTCCAGGCTGTTCTTCTCTTTTGTCCAATATCACCATAAATTAAAGATTCTAAAATATAGAATGTTAGTTGGGTATTTACCGACCCAAGTTTATTTAAATTTTTATTTATTTTATATCAATATTTAAATCTTGACTTGTTTCACCTCTCCACAGCTCAATTAAAAAAAGAGATGCTAAATATACCCATACACACACATAAACGCACACAAACACACCCACATACAGACACACAAACACGGCCAGGTACACACACTCTCATAATATGTGCTTTTCTTTTGTTTCCTATTGCGTATTCTCTCTTTACTATGTAAATCTATTTCTTAAATCCATAAATATAATCATTCTTGGCCTCTTTTAACTGTTATTTTCTATATATCAATATTTTCTGTAATGCTGTTTATAACTAATTAAAAAAAAAATTATATAGTTTTAATCTGTATCTATATATTAACAACTTAGTTGCATATGTATATGGTATTGAATATGATATCCTCCGAACCTACTCTATAAGTCTTTATCTGAATCGATCGCATCGAAAGTCGTCTCGTAGAAACTTAACCCGTGGCTAATAAAAAGCCCAGACTATTTCATTAATTGTAATAGACATGTGGAAAAGTAAAATGGATTTCTTAAAACGTTTAGCGATTAAATTGTGCATTGGCTCAGTGAAAGTTTATCTCTCCCACAATCGTTTTGTTTTTATGCATTGCAGTGATTAATTTAGAAGAATTCGCGTGGAACTGTTACTCTAAACCGGAATCGAATTTTCTTAACATTTAAGATATCTGAGCATTGCAATAATGTATCAAATATCGTTCCT
>JANCMC010008231.1:0-36869 GCA_024363005.1 Charaxes varanes | reverse complement strand
TTACTCTAAACCGGAATCGAATTTTCTTAACATTTAAGATATCTGAGCATTGCAATAATGTATCAAATATCGTTCCTGACATGTTCTAACGGCAAATTCTTACGTTATCAATTTTATTATAACATTATCAACGTTATTCGAGATATCAACGTAAGAATTTACCGAGAACTTATTTTAATAATAAGGATTTGAACGTGAGATTAACATCTCTATGTAATATATAAAATTCTCATCACAGTGTTTGTTGGCAAGCTCCTCCAAGCGGTCGATTCTTATGCCGGAGCCAGACATAGCTTAAATTAAAGGTTAAAGGTACATTTTTGTCTTTGAAGATTACAAAGTTCTACAAAACTTTGCGCAGCTACACAAAGTCCTTGGTCACACTACATGATCACTGAAATGATCATTCAAATGAAGCTATGTCTGGCTCCGCATTTAGAAAAAGATCACTTATCACGAATTATCGGAAACCTCACGAAAAATTTGGCAAGAAGGTACTTTACGGGTACTGTTAATATACATCTGTTGGCAAAGAATTTTCGATAGGGCCAGATTAAAAGGGAACTCGAAATTTTATGTGGACGAAGTCGTGGGAAGCAGCTAGTTGTAATGTAAAAGTTATTACTTTTATATTGAAGCCTGTATAGTTTAACAGTAGATTTATAAATTGAAATCCGTTAGGTTCGCCATTATGGCCATTCTAACAAAAGCATTTATAAAAGTTTAATTGAAGCGGCGAGAATTCTGAAGAAGTTATCATTTCTAAACTTCAATGCAAGAGTTTTTAAAACTGTCTATATCAATAGCTGGGACTTGAAAGCTTGTCTAAGCTAACATTGAGCAATCCGCGTGCAATCATCTCTCTATACGAATCCTTTATTCCTATGGTGCGGGACAAAACCATGCCTGATATGTAAACAGTTTCTGAGTATTCGACAAAGCTTAAAATCCATCTCTGTTCGTACACATAGACTAGCTCTTTTGACATACGAGTATTGCTGTTGTAAAGCATTCGTTTTCTTATGAAGAAAAAAAAAGTCGTTTAGTGGCAGGAACTTCGCAAAGAAACGAAAAAAACATTTGATGTCAGTAAAGTCCGTTTATGGAGGATAATTTTACGCGATAGCGCCAAACGCTTTGGCCTCTCTATCGCTAGTCCCGCGCTCTCGCCTGCACGCTCGGCTCAGGCGGTACATCGTGCCTCTCTATCGCTAATTCCGAACTTTCGCTTGCACGCTCGGCTCAGGTGGAACGTGACACGTTTTCTTGCGTACAGCACGTCATAATACCTACGATATAAGACAATGTTTTTCTATATACATTATTTAAATGTGGACTATACGAATGTTATTATTCTTACTTTAAAAGGACGATTGCGCGTCACTTGGTTAGTTTTTTAAAATCTTATAAATTCCTGGTTGCTTATTGATTGACTACTTGACAGTTGATTTCAATAACATAAAACAAAACACAATAACAAGCAAAATTCGAAAAAGGCAATTTCCGTTGGAAACTTACAACGTAAACCAAGTATAACAACACTAGAGCGAATTCGTTTCTACCTGTTTTGGAAGGAATTTTTATTGTTTTGGGGTGTAATTTAAGGTTGTTCTGTCACTAAGAGGCCATACGTGCGGCAAACAGCTGACATGCTTTCGTACAAAGTATATTTTTATTATTATTATACAAACACATATTCACAGTGTTCGCCCTATCATAGAAACGCGACTAGTTAATTATTCAAACCTTAAAAAATATGGATATAATGTTCGTCGTCAAAAAGATTCAACGGGTGAATACGAATCTTCTAGTGTAACAACGGCCTAAACCAAAATAGCGTTTCTTACCTAGACGAACCGGTTCCGCTCTGTATATGCTCTTCAAAAGGTAGCTGATAAACGATCTTGATAAATACGTTGACCAAACACAGGTCTCGTAACGAAACACTTTACCCTAACATTATACACGTTTTATTATGATTTCAGATTGTTACAAATGTAATATTTCGCCATAGTTTATCTAGGAATGTAATTTATTTTCAGTTGTTGAGTCGCTCCAGCTTTGTCCTTTATAGTTAACTAGCGAACCCGACAGATGCTGTCTTGCCCCAACATTGGGTTACTTACTATTTACTTCATTCCATTATCCTATAATATTGTCTCCATCCCGTTCCCGTTCCATAATGGTTCACTATTTTGGCGTTAATGGCTTAAACATGAAAGATATATATGTATACGCTGTCGCGGGCTTTTTTGTACAACTATTTAAGATAAACATTTCCTTCATACACTATATACGTGTAACTCGAACGATTTTTGCAGCGCACGCCAGAATAGCCTCTAGATGGCAGAATTTTCTCCTAATTGACATTTATCGTTATATTTTGGAAAATTCACACAATATCTTTTTTTATTTATATTATTTATTGCCTATACATACACGGTAAAGGAAAGTAAACATCTAAATTAAGCCTGGAGTTATAGGACTAATACTAAATATATATACTATAAAGCAGTGCCTACCGCACCTAAAGGGTACTTACTCTACTCAGTAAAGTAACTGATATTCAGCATCTCTCTTGTGGTGACCGAAAGCGACAAAAATTTTAATATTCGTGATTAGAAATTCTGTGAAAGTCAATTTTTATAAGTGCTATTTTTAAAAGAGTGGCTAACGAGTTTCTTACTGATTCTTCCCGTGGCTCGACTTTACCAAATCTCTCTTTACCAAACCAAAAAATATTGTAAAAGCATGTAAAAGTCTACTTGCACAAAAGATCTTTTGATTTTATTTGCTTTGATTTGTAAAGTGCACTTAGTTATATATGACTTAAAAGCATATCTCAAAGTTAAAAACTACGTAAAGAAATTCCCGCAAATTATTACGTTTGGTAACCCTAATTCAGTTCAAGTTGTCCTTGAACAAAATTCGTATGGGGTATTGCTAATAAAAAGGTATAAAACATATGCAGTATATAACAAATGCTCGTTTCGTGTGCCGTGTATACTTGAAGGGCCACTCGTGAGGTCAAATCGCCTCGAACGCTATTCAGAGATCATAAAAGCCTGTGGAATTTTGAACCTCTATACTTGATTTATGTATGTAAAATTGTTTTGTGTATTTACACATCTTTAAACCCAACGTCCGTATCTTGTATGCTATGTGCGAATAAATAAAGTTGAAGTGGATGCTATTTCATAAATACATATATAGGCTTTATTGAAGCTCTAGGTTACCTGGTACCAAAATATAAACACTTAAGTAACTCAATCTTATATATTATTTTTTTTAGTATTTGCAATATTAATACATTAAATTATTAAAATAAAACCACACGCACACCACTGTCGGACGATTTACACCACTTACACACACATGTATTGGATGATGTCAAAACGTAATCGTGACAAGCGTACGTTTTGTTAATTGTCAAATATTTTTTTTTTTTAATGGGATATATATGTCGCTGTATGGCAAAAGGTTTGTGGGCGAATTTCGACGAGCCGGTTGTTAGTAAAAATAAATCGCATAACTTTTAAACGACTGCACCAAAATTGATAATTATTTTAAGTAATTTTTTACTTTTGAAAAGAATTATCAATTTTGGTGCAGTTTTAACGTTCAATAACTCTTCGGATCCCATTGAGAATCTATAACAATACTTAAGTAGGTTCCAGAGAAACAACTGATATTACACTTTCATACAGAAACTTTCTTATGCCGGAGCCGGACATGGCTTCATTTGAATGATCATGTAGTGCGTTCGGAGACTGTTTAACTGCTCATAGTTTTCTAGAACATTGTAGACTTCAAGGAACAAAATGTGCAAACACACATATCTGGCTCCGGCATTAAAGCAATTTCAAAAAAAAATGTTCCTATGGCGTATAAAGAAACTAAAAAAAGAAACTTGACATTTCTGATACGCTCGTTTGCATACATTAAGCGAAAATATTACGGTTGATAAAACCAAGTTTCTTCGTCTACCTAGCGTTATCCCGGTCTAGAATCAGGGTTAGCTTAAATTGCAAAGCATTTGACTGGCGACAAGCAACATTAACGTACATAACAGTAAGCAAGGATGCATGAAAAACTTTGCTTTAATCCGCGAGTGAATACGAAATATCACAAACGCTAGTGTTGGAGCAAATATGGCAATGGATGTAACAGGGAATTTTGTCTATAATGAATTTGAGCGTATTTTCCAAAGAATGTGGCATGGAATTTACAGGCGCCAATGGTACTACAATCGTCATATACATCAATTAACAAACTCAAATTTTCCAAGGAGTATTGAAATCGATAGCTTTTTGATTTATTTAAATAGATTAAATGAGCTATAATAAAGTGTTTTGCCAAACTCAAGCGAGCGTGACAAGTGCCTAGTGTCTACGCCTTGACATACATTCCGATTAACAAATTATTTATCAGCAATAAATTTATGAAGCGACGTGGGCCATCTACGTAAATTACTGTGACATGCACCAGCAGAGAAGGCCAGGCGAAAGACTAGACATATCGATATCTCCCACGTAAATTATTGTAACCCCAAATCTTCAACTTCAAAATCATCATTATTGTATACAATAATATTAAACAGTGACTGTTATATTACAATTTAGTTGTTTACAACGCCCTACTGTCAAGCTGGGAATTTGGGGTTACAACAACTTCCGTGGGATGTATCGATATTTAGGTCTGACCAAGCACTTTACTATAACTGAAATAACTTTACTATAACATTTACACAATTAAATTGTGGTTTAAGTTTTATTATATACCTAATTACAAGTTTAAACGAAGTACTTCCATTATTTGTACTTTTTTAATCATCTTTTTACATATATTTACTAATCTATGAAAATATAACATAATATTTATATTTAAAAAAAAAACAGGGAAATATAAATCCTAATGAAATTTCACTAGAAACAATTAAAAATACATCTTAATCATCCAATATAATATACTAAATTATAATAATCTGAGAGGCAATAAACCCTTAACACAGGCAGACATTTAGGTCAAGCGTTTATCAATAAACAATTAAATAATGTTATTTATTTTTATTTTGAAAGTACTGGACCTACATTATAAACTTACTGGTATATGAGTCAGCATAGTTAGATAGTCAGTCAGTAAATAAATATCAACGAATTCTATGTCTGATATTTACTTACTTAATCTATATATTAATACATGAAGAAGAAAAGTGCATGGGCGGAAGAGTATGTTAGCACAATTATGGTTTATATAGAGGTGATTCGGGAATATTAAATTTTTTATAAAATATGCATCATTAATACGTTAAGTTATTAAAATAAGACCTCACGCACACCAATGCCAAATGATTTACACACACACGTATATATTTTACTATAAGATTGTGTCAAAGCGTAGTCATGACGACAGTATATATATTCTCAAACATAACAATGTCGTTGTACGAAGAATTAAAATTTTGTATATAATTCTAAATAACCATTCTAAGTAATATTTAGTACGCAAATCTCAAGAATTCTGGTCGAATTACGACCAATTTGTGATCTCTAGTAAATGAAAATCTCATTGTTAAACAAACTTAAACTAATACAAACTAGTGCAGAGACTTACTGATCTAATATTTCAAGACTAATACAAAAATATTATATACACCTTAAAGTAAGAATACTTTAAGGTGTATATAATATTTTTGTCACCACTACAGTTTGGCATTTTTTAATCTGTGTCAAGAGTGGATTGGGTGACTAGAGCGGTGTTTGAACCGGGCACCTCACGGATTTCATCGACTACAAAAGGATTTGCATAATGCATACATATATGAAAAATTAATGCCCACGATCCATGATAATTTAAGCTTGATCACGATTATTACACAATATATATTTGTGTATAACAGGCGGCTGTTACCTATAACACAGGCATTAAGTGGTCTACCTTAGGACCAGACGTCCGTGTGTCAGTTCTATATATTTATTTATATATGGAAAAAATTACCAATCATGTCTGAAGCAACCACTTGAACATTATATCCGGAAAGTACGACTGCTCCGCTAATTGCAAGCGGCCTCTGGAAGTTGTATTATCATTTATGAAACGGTATCAGTACTTTTAATATTGATTTAATATATAACAAATTTCGTTAGAGAAGGGACAAAAAACGACAGTAAGGATCCGTCAAACCTATATCGCAAAAACCAGGCAGTCTTGAATATACCATTCCTCTGACACGCTATGGAGGACATAGTAAATCTGTAGAACTCTAAGAAATTCGTATCAGTGCTCAAATTAATAAATAGCCCACAGACACCCCAACCCTCTCGTTGTCGGCTCCTGCAACTACACAACGAAACCCCAAACCCCAAAACATCTTAGGCGCCCCAAAAACGTCCTACACGACACGGAGGACGTAGTTAAGGCAGATAACGATCCCGATAGGGTAGGTATCAACATACAAAGTACACAATGTCCTCAAAGGCATTGATGACATGGTCCCCCATTCGCGACGACCTCCGCACGCTTCGGCACTCGCAGGCGTCAATCTTACGTCCCATAGCTCATCCACACACGGTAACCACGGACTCGGCCACACAGGAGGCACCCGCGAAGTACCGACTTTCGATCGGGAGCCCCCCCCCACGAATTCTTTGTTTTCACAACATAGAAAACAATCCGAACTAAGTCGTTAATTAAAACTCTATCTAACTGTTGAGTCTACTTTGGGTCTACTTAAATTCTTTATTATTTTTTACTTGAGCTTACAACTTACACCGCTTAACTTAGTTACCTCGTCGTCCCAGTCTGTTTCTTTTGTATGAAGCTTTGACTGAAATAAGAATAGCTGGAATAAAAGGATTATACTTATTTCTAAAAAAATTCTGACAGAGAAATGAAAGTTTTTGATTGGATAAATTAATTTATTTTATCGTAATTTTTTTGAATAAAAATACAATTGGTAGAGCCTTAATAGCCCAACGGTAAAAAGTATGGACTGACAAACACAAGGTACCCGTTTCAAACCCCACCGCCGTTGGGTATTGTCACACCCATCACTAATACAAGCGTTCAAATATCCAACCTCCTCCGTACTGCGGAAGGCACGTAAAACAAACAGTGGGTCCTGATGCCACTGAGTCGTGAGATTGTAGAGATTGTGAAGTTTCTGAGGATGGCGTCAGACGGCAGTCGCCCATCTTAACTTGCCCCGCAGCCACATTCTCTGCAATCTAAGCAGACTCTGGTACTAGACTGGAATAACGAAATAGATGAATGAATAAATGATGTTAGGCAAAGTTTATCCCTTTTTTTTATTTGAGATAGGCATGCGCATGCCCGCAGTCACATTTTTAATCATAATTTTGATAGATTATTAACGTAAATCTTAGTTTTATTTTATTTTATTAGCCATAACAGCTGTACGTCCCTGGTAGATAAGGTTCGGGCCAGTTGCAGGATCCTGAGAGCGTTTGCCGATAGGGTCAGTTAGGTGAACCGCCTGCTCGTTTGCCCCTTGTAACATAAACAAATAATTAAGGAACTAAATAATTAAACAGAATCTTGTCGACGCATCAAAGTATTCCCAATGTCAGCCGAAATTTTTAAGTGACCTTGTATGACATACGTACAGACATAAGGAAGATATTAAACGATCTATATGTGTTATAAATTCCGATTTCTAAGAAATACTGATTGTGTAGATATCTGTATTGCTGATAAAATCAATTGATAAGAGGAAACGACTATCTCCTAACTACTGTCTCGCAAACTTTTCTATTACTATACTAATAACTTCAGTGTTATTGAACATAATATTTAATATATCTGTTTATTTATTTCTATTTCAATGTATTTTAATTTATTTTATTTATTTGGTTTCCTACAGCACTATTACTAAAACATACACAAAGTCACACTAAAGAAATTCAATAAGTAACGTTCTAATCACAGAAAACAGCGACGTTTACGTATATAAAACAAGTAACATGCAGGATATGAGAGCGTACAGATAGACGAACAAAACAAAATACGTATAAAATAGCAATTTTAAATTTGTTGAAGATCAATATTACGGAAAGTAAAAATGGCCAAAAGCGTATCAAGACACGCTTATATAGAAGGGTTCCGTATGTGATATGCTATAAATGTATTTGTTATATAACTTCAAAAGTTGTTGTACGATTTCGTTCAAAATAATTTTTCTAATGAGTTTTTGGCATGTTCTATCAACATGGAAAATTTGAAGTCTCTACGTCTAATAGTTTGGGAATGCTAGGGGGGACCACCTTACGGGCAGACAGACAGACGGACGTACAGAGCACAAGAAAGAAAACATTATATAATGAGATGAAAGACAAAGGATTCACCGTGCTGGGCACGATGGGCATGCCTACCGCCCTAATAGAATTTTGACATCACGCTTCCACGGGCTATTGAGATCGTGAGCCTGTTAAGGTTATATCCAATACCTTACACAAACAATATTTCAAAGTCATATATTTTACTAGCTGTGCCCGCGATTTCGAACGCGTAAAGTTAGGAAAAAAAAATAGATCCAATTTTAGCGTGATGATATGTAGCGTATAGCCATTGTCGATAAATGGGCTATCTAACACTAAAATAATTTTTCAAATCGAAGATATTACCTGAGATTTTTGCGATCAAGTTAATAAACAAACAGTCCAACTATAGAGTTGATATAATATTGATACTACTACAATATTAGTATAGACATATTGTAGTAATAGTTCTTACGCAGTAATGCGCTATTTCTATCATAAGCTAGCTCATACGTCGACTCACATTTGGCCAAAAATAGGTCAAAATTGAGTGGCCCTGCCCACCACATTTTCTGAAGCATAGATCCGCGCCTGAATATAAATATATAATATCTTCCATTCAAAATCTCCTTGCAAGAGATTAAACTATCTTAACAATAGACAAAGGGTATTAGATTAGAATTAGGAGCAAAGGATCAAATTAAAACTCTAATGACATTTTATTTAAGTAGACGTCTACAAACTCTTTTAGATCTTCAAATATTTTAATAACCGCCACTGATTCGGAAGAGTCGAACCACGAGAAGAATCATCAAGAAAATAGTTAGCCACTCTTTTAAAAACAGTTCTTACAAAACTGCTTCATCCTTGTTTCGAGGGGAACATGAAAAATGTTAGAAAGTTTACTGCTTCTAGTTCTAGCTATTAGGTAAATACTTGATAGTAATTCCGTGTCCGTACGATTATTAATTATCTTATAGATAATTAATAAGAGAGTTTATAAAGTGAATGGTGTGCAAACACTGTGGTTAGTCGATAATGAGAGTCTAATTGTGTGCTTTTTATGTTTCGTACAGGTAGTAAGTAAGCCGTACCAAGTGGCAGCCGGAGCCGAGTTGACAAAGCTGTGCAATCACAAGCGGAAACTGCTGGCATCGCTGCAGTCACGCGTTCAGTCTCCTGTCACGCCGCCCCCGCAGACCGGCGACCAGAAAAAAGGTAGGTACTTCATACACATACTAATTATTTCCCTAGCGTTATCCAGCTCTAGTACAAGCGTCCGCTTAGATTGCAGGCGGATGTGGCTGTAAGGTGACTTAAGACGACCGCCTCTGTCTGTCGTCTGTTGTTATACCCGGAACCCCCTACAATCTCTCCCAGTGATATTAATCGGGACTCGCAGTTTCACTTGCCTTTTGAAACACTGAGGAGGTCGTATATTTGAAAACCAGTGTTAGAATTGGCTACCCATCCATATCACTCTGCCTCGGTAACAGCTATTTGGCTACCCATCCATATCACTCTGCCTCAGTAACAGCTATTTAACATAGCGATGGATTAAAATGCCGACCACTGATTAAGCTACAATAAAAAGTTATTACTTTTTTTATGTTACAAGGGGGCAACCGAGCAGGCAGCAGACACCGAAGTGCCTACCGGCGCCCGTGGACATCTGCACGACCAGAAGGCCAGCAGATGCGCTGCCGGCCCTTAATGACAGTGAGGGTTATTTTATTCATTGAGGAATTTAAGGTCGATAAGTTCATGTTCACTTTATTCAGAACTAACGGGTCCGCCCTAGTTTTACTCCGATTGCTTTCACATCTGCCCATATAGCCTTTAAAATATATTTTAAAGGCTATATGGGCAGATATATAGAGCTTTCCATTTCCATATAAACTATATATAGTTTATATGGAAATGGAATGGTTTTTATTGAGTTGGGACTGTTTCTAAGATTGCTTCTAGAAGTATATCTTATAGCAAGGGCCTTTATATTAAGTGGATATAATATCTGTATATAGTACATGTTACGGGATGTCTAACTCATACACGAAGAGAACAACAAATTATTTTTTTACACACAAATACACTTTACATTTTTATACACTAAAAAAAACAGTTAGCTACTCAGATCATAGAAATAGTCTATTGCTTTTTTTAATTTTTGCTGACCTCATATCATAGACTATTTCTATGATCTGAGGTCAGCAAAAATTTTAAATCTTATGCCAAAGTCAGACATAGCTCAGTGTATGTATATTTTTGTCCTTGAAGTGCACAATAGTACTACAAAACTTTGTACAGTTACACAACATGATCATTGAAAAAATAATTTAAATGAAGCTAGATATTACAAAAAAAATGTAGCTATATACTCTTTGGTGATTGATCATTGTTCAACGAGGTAATCGATTCAAGTTTATAATAATTTACTCTTTGTAGTCAGTTCCTATATCGATTTTGACAGTTGAAATTAGTAGAATAATATACAGATTTTTTTTAGTAACAGATGGACGAGCAGGTGTTTCACTTTAATGTAGGTGACTACCAACGTTCTATGTCTTTATACTATAAACAAAATTGAAATGTCTGTTTGTAACGACATAATCGCATTCCGTTACAAATTGCATTACCCTATATATGCGTTATCAAGAATAAAAACACAAATTAAAATATTTTTGTCTGTCTATCTGTCTGTTCGTTTCTTTCGAGAAATCTCCGAAACGGATACACCATTTTTCATGGGACTTTCACTAGCTGATATTACAAGGAATAGCAACATTACTATTAGAGGACAAAGTCGTGGGTTACCGTTAGTTACATAATAAAATTAAACAAAAAATGCATAAAAATTAACGATGTCTCTTAGCCTATTAGCTGGCGACAGGGGAAATTGTTTTAGAGTTTTGTTTTGTAAACCAACACTTCTGGCGCTCGGTTATTAATACCATAATGTCGAATATTGTTCCCCACATAGATAATTAATATAAATTATGATACAACCTTTGATTGCTAGTAACATTACCCGCTCTACTCATGCTCAACGCGTAAAAATCTTCATGGAAAAATCTTTCTATATAAAAATCAATCTTTGTTCGTTAGTCTCTTTAAAACTCAAAAACCGCTGTACTGATTTGAATTCTGTTTGTTTTGTTGGGTTCGGTTCGGTTTCTTTATTTCAGGGAAGATTTAAAAGCCAAGAAAGAAAGGAAACCGCAAAAGAAATGCAGATTTTTTTAAAAAGATGACATTTTTTCTAGACATTTTGACTTGCAGGTTACTTAATTTTTTTTATTTCATACATTTTCGGCCAGTGTCACATTTTATGGACAAGGTATAAAGTATTATATAGTAGTGGGTCCCACGAAAGTTCGGGCAAGACAATGTCTGCCGGCGTTTCGGTAGGAGTCTTAATCATAAACTGGTCGATTAAGTGTTAAGTCTAAAGTGAGTTAATGTTACAGGCAGCTTCGTCTTAACGTCCTCTATCAGCCAATCAAAGAATTCTTTCAATATCTCCATCCAACACTGAGATATAGCTATTTTTGTCTTTTTAACAAAAACCTCGTTTTAGTTAAAAAGACAAACGAGTAATAATATATCATTAAAATAACATTTAAATGTCATAAATCACCTCATTAACGATTAGCAAAATAAATGGTTTGTTATTAAAATGCTGTTATAATTGAATTATACGCGGAATGAGTCGTAAATGACGAAAGATTTTTGGCATTTTCCATTAATCAGCTTTTTTCAGTTAGGTCACTTTAAGATTAAGCGTACGATATATTAAAGATTGTTTAATTAAAAAGGACATTTTTAATGTTAGAAAAACAAAATTAAACTGACATTAATTAAACAATATACTAATAATACAAAATTTTAACAAATTTAATTGAGTTATATACATTTATAGGCTAAGATTATATTTTATTAAATTTCTTCAGGCTACTACTCGTGTATCAAATTGATATCAGAATTAAATAAGTAGCCAAGAGCGAGTCAAGGCACGCTTATATAGAGGGGTTCCCTATCTGATACGAAATGAAGGTATTTACAAAAATAATTTCAAAAATTTTTGTCCGATTTCGCTGAAAATAATGTCCCAAGTACCCTTTTAATACGTCCTATCAACGTGGAAAACTTCAAGTATCTACATCTAATAGGTTAGAAATCCTAGGGAGCGACCATCTTGTCGGTGGACAGATGCACGAATGGAGATAAATTATAAGGGTTCTTTGTCGGACTACGGAACCCTTAAAACCGTTTACCTGGCAGTCCATAATAAATGATGGCAGAGAACAGGAACCCAACATTGAGCGTGGAAAGCATCACGGCGAACAGCGGCATACCGTAGAACCACCAGAACGACAGCCAGATCGCGCCGAAACATACGCCAGACAAAACCGACGCACCCAATAGTGCTAAAAATTTCGACATTTTACACCACCGATGAAGAGTTACCAATGTTAATATTCATCATCATCATTATACCAACATCATCTTCATACTAACATAATCATTATACTCAAATCACCATTATACTAACATCATCGTCGAACTAAAATAACCATCATATTAACGTCATCATCTTACTAATATCATCGTCAAACTAACATCATCATCATACTAACATCATCATTATAGTATCATCATCATTATACTAACATCATCGTCAAACTAACATCATTATCACACTAAATTCAATACTACACTAACATCATCACCACACTAGCATCACCATCATCACACTAACATCATCGTCATCAATAAATAGGTTAGACACCAGTTCGTTTTCAATATGTGTGTCCGTAGCTACTATTGTCCTATATACTCACATGTAGCAAATTTTTACATTTAATTGTCAATCACAGAAAATGACCAACTGAATATTGATGTTTCTAAATCTTTTTTAATATTATTACAATTGGTTTAAACCTATTGTTCAACTACATCAACAAATTAATTCAATTAAATGGATTTATAATTACGTTACTTTACTCATGATTTAGAGAGATTATCCCCGAGATTTGTTTAAGTAAAGCTGTAACGACCATTCATTTAACATAAAATGATTGAACATAAAAGCTTAAAGTCCAGCACTCACCAGGTCGATCTAGATTTGCAATGAGCGAGATCAAAATGAACGTTATAATGACTCCGCTGATGAATCCAACGAGGAACATCTCCGTCTTGAAGAATCTATGTCCGAAATAGCACACAAAAAGACCAAAGAATATCAGCGAGGCGCACAGTAGTTGGGAGAGGAAATCGTCTGCAAAAATAATACACTTTAACCCTCTTTTTACTTAAAACATTTATTTAAATAATATATACATACATATAGAAGGACGTAATTTAGCAAAGCACCATCTATTAGTAACCTTAGAGGCGGTAGAAGGATATCATTAAAGGATGAGATCAGATCGATAGTGGTTGGACAGGGGAAGTAACACGGGCAGTGGAGGTGAGTGTTCGTGTACACGTTTAAGGGATCCCTCAAACCTACACTTGGGTCACAAGTCCCAGGCACTGCCCTGGTTCCTCGCTCTGCAATACGATGAATTCGATACCCGCAAGGTCAATCCATTGAGCATTGCTAAGAAATCCGTCTCTTTTGTATTTAAACTTAAGTGCTGTGTGAATTAACCAAGTTATGGAAGATGACAAACGAACTAAACAACTATTATTGAAGTACGCCTACTGTGGGCTTTCACCCATCCTGAAGTGCCTTTATATAGATTCAATATAAATCCACAAATTAAAAGAGAGGATATCTATGCAACAACGCTATTAAAGAACTTTTCGAACCGAGATAAGTCGACGAGTCGACATTACTTAGGATGAAAATGTTCGTGCTAGGTCCTAGGCCCTGTTTTAAGGTACCAGTTTTTCAGTATTAAGACAAAACCCCAAAAGGTATGATTTTCATTTACTCTTAATAATAAAATGTATTTTTCCTAAATAGATGACAAATTAATATATCTATGTACATCGATAGCGAACAATCTGAGCGAGGTCAGAGCTCAATCGGTGGCTGGTATTCGAGCGATCGCTAGATTAGGTAGTGCTTTCCGTGCCCGGAGGATAGATGGCTGACCCGTTATAACACTCGTTTTTCAAATATCGGACCTACTCCGTCTTTCGGAAGCCACATAAAACGGTGGTTCCCGATTGTTATTATGTGACTGAGTGAAATTATTCGTGAGATTGTAGAATTTGTGTGTTAAGTAGCTTTAACCGAGATCGGGTTATAGACGGATGACCAATTCTATTCGACATCCTGAAGGCACGTAAACACTGGGTCCCGATTAATGTCTAAGTTATATTAGTCGTGAGATTATGGGGATTCTGGGATGGCGTCTTAACTCGCCCCACACTTAAATCCTCTGCAATCTAAGTGGACCCTGGTTCTAGACCGAGATAAAGCTAGGATGAAAAAGAAGACATAGTTGAAACATGGAAATGAAATGATTTTAATTTGTTGAATACGAGATATACATAATTGTTAACAATATTGAACAGATACATATTCTGCTTTGTAGCATGCAAATATTAGAAATTTTCCTTAACAATAGTGTATTACTTAGTGAAAAATTCTGAAATTATTGAAATTTCCATTAAACATAATTATACAATTTAAAATGATGAAAAATAAAATGTCAAATTATATACACAGATTAATTGATTCAACTTACCCAGTAAATCACAGCTGTCTTCATCAAGAGGCGAGCAAGCATAGGTAGATGTGGGCACGTATATAGAATACGCAGAACTGTTAGATGCGCTGAGCACCACGGCCACGTAGACAGCGCCAGTACCAGGGTACGCGCTTAGCATTCGACGCATTCGGTACCCATTTTCAGGTATCTACAAGTACTCTTTTATATACTTACGAATAAGTTTAAGAAATAATTAAACCTCCATACCTCGAATGTAGAAGGATGGGTTGAAATTCGTTGAACTATTGTTGTGGTCACTCCTAACACAAGCTTATATAAAACTTTACTAGAGTGGTGAAGAAAATATATAGGAGAGTGGACAAAATAATATCAATATATTGTTTTGTAAATTTGACATTATTAATAATCTTGCAATTATTTTGTGAACACATTATTTTGCAAACTCGATGTTATTTGAATATACTTTGAGATTTTACTATTTTTAGTATATGTATTGACGAAGAGAGTACAAAATTTTACTATTTGTAAATCAAAGTTAATTTATTCTAAGTAATGAATTGCTTAACAAATTGACATCATTCGATTTTAATGTTATTAAATTATATTATAATAAATTACTATTAATCATGATAAATTAGGTACGATGTATTTTTTCTATTAAAATTGCCATCCTATAAAGGGCCGCCAAGTACACGTATGCATTAACATGATTGCAATCAAATTGAATAAATGTAAATTGTACATTAGGCATATCTCAAAAACTTTCTTCTAAAAAAATGACAAAAATATTGTATTAAAAAAGAATAATTATGGGCAATTCATCTATGATCTTCAACACATACTGACCAACTGCTAGGTATATATATATATATATATATATATAAATCTCTTCACAACATGTACAAAGTGCTTGGATGTAGTAGCTTTGATAAAAATAAAATGATTAAAAAATATTGAATTAAACACATAGGTATGATATGATAACGAAAGTACATAATGTGTACAATCACCTTTTGTTTATTGTTTTTATAACTACCTATTTTGTTCTCATTTGGAAATAAGAACCGTCTTTCCAAATTTGCCTTACCAAGAATAACCATGAAGCTTTAAAATTATGAATTAAGTTTTAAAATCCATTGGTTGCAATAAATTGCTGTGATATAGCTGGCCCGTTGGCGCAGTGGGCAGTGACCTTGCCTTCTGCTCTGGGGGTTGTGGGTTCAATTCCTACCTCGAGTCTCTGTGTATTATCCATATGTATGTATTTATATATTACGAAATACCAGCTATAAATATAGTCAAACCAGATAATAATAAAAGAACTTTTAAAAATATTATTTAAAAATTAAATTAATTTACTTAAAAAATGGGATTTTAAGACGTTTTTTATGTTTTTATTATTAATTTTGTTTTTTTCTTCGGCAATTATAAACCAGTGTTAGAATGGGTCATCCATCTATTACCCGGTTGCAGCAAGAGCTACTTAACCCTAGCTCGAATCAGATGTCAATCACTGATCAGGCCACGATCTCCTTATATCAGACCTCAGTATTTAGTAATAATTTGTACTTTATAATTCAACGCGGTCCTAAAAAAAGGGGTATTATATATTGAAAGACAGACGGACAATGAAGTGACCCTGTAAAGTTACGGAATCATAAAAAACGGCACCGGTACTCCGGGAGTAAAAAGTTTGAATATACACAGGTGTCGGTGACGGTAACAGTGTCGCGATTTTAATGTTTTTTTTTTGTCGCATCGCAGTAAATGTCCAACGCGCCTAATGAAGTTTTTATTTCAAAAGTTGTCTTCAGAACTAAAATGCTTATCACCCCCGCTTTCTAAGCCTGCGGGTGGGGAGGTCGCGTGTTCAGTGCCAGGCCGTGAACTTCCTCACCACGGCTCCGCAGAAGTAGGTTAGTGTTTTATGCTTAGTGCTTATAAAGCCGTACCCAGCACTGGCAAGCACTAAACTTTTGCAAGTCAATCTATAAGTAAAACATTTTGAGCCCAATACCTAACTTTTTCTTTCACGTTTTAATATTGAGGACAGGACATCTCGCCAGAATCTGAAATTTCACCCTCACCACCTTGATGTCCTAAAATCCACAACCGTGCGATTCTCAAGAAACTTCATACCTCGCACAATTCCTCTGTGGAATCAATTACCAGCGTCTCTTCCAAAACGCGGAGGTGCTTGGATATTTGAAAATAAATTTTAGTATGGGTCACCCATCCATCACCCGACCACGGTAAGATATGCTTAACCTAGCGAACAACTCGCTGGATCGAATGCCGACCACTTTATAAACTACGACCACTACAATACAAAGCCAAAGTTAGTATATAAAAAGTGAAAATTTCAAACTGTATAGGACAATTCCGATTGCTAATATTGTTCTTTTCATAAAACGAGTTTAGCAAACTTAGCAACTTAAAGGGCGTGTTTGCAAAGACATTAATCACTGCTTGTGTACACACGCTTAAGTAAAATAAACAGTGCACGTGCTAATTAGTGCGGAGGGCTCCGAGAGGTGTATGGGCAAAGTACACGTGGATGTTACGCCAGCAAAATGAATCATGTAGGTGTATAGGACGAAATTTTGCGAAACCTTGCGACATACAAATTACATGAAGTAACTTTTATTACTTTCAATTGTCCCATTTAAGTGATCTGTAACAAAACATGCTATCTTTAAAATTTGACAACTTTGATCAAATTTCTTTATACAAGTACCTTTTTATTACTATTAATCCTTCCTTCTTCCTAGCGTTATCCCGGTTAAGTACCAGGGTCCGCTTAGATTGCAGAGGATTTGGCTGCGGGGCGAGATAAGATGACCGATTGCCATCTGACGTCATCCTCGGAACCCCGCGATCTCTACAACCTTACGACTAATATCACAAAGTGACATTAATCGGGTCCCACTGTTATACGTGTCTTCCGAAACACGGAGGAGGGGAGCTTCGGACGCGACTGCGGTGTCTGCCATTATTATTATTGTTGTTGTTGTTGTTTTGTAATACAAAGAACATATATTTTATCTCGACTAGACAACAATTTACATTGTATCTATAACACTGAGGATTTTTGCACTTCGTGTTAAGGATAAATAGATTAGGTAACTACTTAACCTTAAATCCTACTGGTAGGTGTCATTCTGCATTAAAATGCTATTAAAGCTACGACAGATAGTTATAAAAATATTTAATATCACTTAACATAAATCAATTATCGTTTTTGACCGTTTTTATATAAAAACGAGATATCATTATCATGTTTGTTATATTTATTATTCTTTATTGTAGCTAATACAATTAGGCATTCCTTTTCTTTATGCCGTGAATAACAAGAGAGAAAATCGGCATTGAAACGATCTCTTGTTCAGGAGCGAAAAATGCCTTGAGCGAAGTGCTTCTCTGGTTTTCCTTTGTATATAAGCAAAACAGCTGTTTGTTATGGTCTTAAAGACTTTACATTTTAAGCGGTTAAGTCATATATGTAAATGCCTCTATAAATTGCTGAGGATCCTACCCGTAATCGATGTGAATACCTTATGGAGATCTTCTTAACAGCTTAACTACTGATGTCTAAAGTTCCAATATTTGACAGTCGCAGTAAATAATACCATGTCTAACGTAATTCTATATTGATTGCCAACCTGTAACCCGATCAAAATATAACATTGATCATCGTTGACAGCTATGTTAGATAATCCGGCATTTGATTGGCGTTTTGTGAACTGACAGTATGAGTGCAAGGGCCAATTGTATGCTTTAAAATGTTAAGAATAAATTGTTAACATTTTTTTATATGCTTATATAATTTTTCTAAGAGCTATACTGCATTCGGTAGTACACTGAAAGAATTTTTCAAATCTGACTAGTAGCTTCGTAAGAAGTAAGACGGCAGTTGGTCATCTTAACTCGCCCCATAGCCACATCCTCTGCAATTTAAGTGAACCCTACCAGGGTTAACGCTAGGCCGGGATAACGCTAGGAAGAAGAATTGAATGAATTGATAACAAATTAAATAAATTTTGACTTTGATTCGTCGCGTCAAACGAACTTACACCCATTTTGTCGCTAGCAGCGTTAAATGAAGCAATTTCCGTCACTTAGATTGATTTCGCTTCCCTCACAGCGTGTAGTGTCCTATTAGAACGTAATTGAACGTACTCTCAATTCCAGTTAGTACAAAACTGGTAATTAAAATTTATTTGAAAGCTAACAAGAACCGAATTCAATATTTTAGCTTGGGGTATAAGAATTTACTGGAAACAAAACTAAACGTCACGCGTAAGGAGTAGACTCGAGTCGTATGTCAGACCCAAAAAACACTTACACACACACACACATACAATTTTTGTACTAATTTTGGGATAAAGTTATTATAATGGAGAGGTATATTACGTCTTTATCGAGCAATAATTTTTGGTTGGCTATTTAGGTCATTTGAAACCAAAGAGAAAAATTATTGGGAGTAATAATAATAAATAACTTAATATATTTGACCATTACACTAAATTTTGAGGAAGTCGTGGCCTAATCAGTGGTCGGCATTTGAGTCGATCGCTAAGTCAAATTTCTCTGGCTGCGGCCGGGTGATAGATGGGTAAGCACTGATTTATATTTGATATCCGACCTCCTCCGTGTTTCGGAAGGCACGTAAAACAGTGGGACCCGATTAATGTGGTCCCTAAGTCGTACCCGTTCGGATCCGCTTGTAATTGGTTCCACAGAGGAATTGTGCGAGGAAAGAAGTTTCTTGTAAGTGGCACGGTTGTGAATTGTGCGATTTTGTTGCATAAACGAGCTTTCTTTTACATTAAAATATCAGGAAAGATTGCTCTTATCCTAGCTATACGTTCGGTTGGTATAAACCCACCATAAGAATTTTCCTGATTAGCTGTGGGCAGACTGAACAAGCAGCCTCGTGAGGCAGCCTCGGACTTTTGCCAGACAATGTTTTTCTATTGGATCCTCGGGCGAAACCCGTCCAGACCGACCGCGGGATTAGCCTCGCGGGGCTGCCTCAGACGTTGGCCGCGCAACTATTTTGTTTGGAGAACGTGCATTTTCCTCGGACGAAGCATGTCCTGACTGACCAAGGAATTTGTTACCTTTGAGGCTGTCTCGCGAGACTAATCGTCCAGTCAGGACGCGATTATTGAAGTTCACGCGATCATTTTTATTTAATTAGACATTAATTTGTTTAATCGCACGTCTGTAAAGAACTAAGTTCGTTCAAATCGCGCATTTGCGTTCTACTAGAACGATGGGAAGAAATCTTGGAGAATTCATGGCACTAGACGTTATAAACTGACTTCCGGGTAAAATTTATCGATAGCCATGTAATATTTCCGGTTCGCGAGGAGGGCTGTTGTAAAACGTCAGACACTCAGTTATGCGAATTTTTGTTGGTTAAAGCTGTATAAACAAACGCGTGAATAGCCTCCGCCGAAATAAAACAACGGAAGCCTGTTCGCAGATAACCTAAAATTTTAAAAATATCGGCCTTTTTTATCGGTTAGTCTGTCGTCTTCCCTTGAACCACCACAATCTCACGACTAATAAAACTTCATGGCATTAATCGTTTCTCACTGTTTTGTCTGCCTTCCGAGACTTGGAGGCGGTCGAATGTTAGACAACCAGTGTTAGAATGGGTCACCCATCCATGACCCGGCCGCGGTAAAAACTGCTTAACCTAGCGATCGACTCAAATGCAGACCATTGATCAGGCTGCGACCTTCAGAATTTAATTCTTTATTAGTTCTTTATTTAATTTTCTCCAGCTTCGTGAAGAATGAGATGAATTTACCGTGATGTAACCCAGCATAACAATAGGCCCGTCCGTCAAAGACTTCCTGCGACCAGTTTCAGCCACAGCCGCATGCAGCTCAAAAAGTAAGGAACCTCGCAGACGGGTTTCAGCTGAAAGAAATATATCGGCATTATTAAACTACGCTGAATTTATTGTAAACTTGCTGTAAATCGCGACTTCAGTGACTTTGTTCAATTTTAAGGATTTTTATGTTTGTGTGCGGAACCCTAATTTTTACCGAAAAGCAAAATAGCCTGTGTTATTTTTTGTAAAATCAGCTGTCTACTAGTTAAAGTCCCATCCAAATCGGTAAAGCCGTTTTGAAGATTATCATTACAGATAGACAGACAAAAATGTTTTAACGTGCGTATAGATATCGTATATCGTAAATTTGAGGTTTCAAACAGACAGAAGAGTTTTTTTTTAAACCTGAAATTTTATGAATATATATATTTTTTTAATCTTCAACCAACTTTTAAAAAGGAGAAGATTCTCAGTTCGATGGTATTATTTTTTTTTTGTTACCTCAAACTTTCGACTGGGTGAACGTGACGTCATGGACTCGCAGGACCAAGTTTCTTGTCTGTAACGGTGCTGAGGTATGCCTTCCAAGTGCCTGAAAAGGAGTAGATTAAGAAAAATAATACTTGAGATACTTTAGGTATGCCTAATACTTAAATTAAACTTTTTAAAGGTTTTTTCGAGCTAGGGATGGGCACAACGAATGCTTAACTACCAATGAGCTATCGAAGTGACATTTAAAACATTCAATTATAAAATAAAATTCAAGAAAATTGTTTAAATCATAACATTCTAGAGTAGACGGTTTGTAAACTTGATTATATTTATAAAAAACATTACCGCCAATCCTAGTAAACAAAAAAAAAAGTAGTTTCATATAGAAATTTCTATTTTAAAGATAAAACAATCAGTACATTATACACATTCTCTTGCTTGTTGGAAATAGTTGGTAAAAAATGCACATAACAAGTACCTGCGCCAAATCAGCGAGCCGGCGTAAGGGTGTGAGGCAGTCAGCGAGCGCTGTGGGAGCGGAGGGTGTCGAGGGGGCTGACGGCGCGGAGGGCGAAGCTCCCAGCGCACCCACCAAAGTTCTGGATGCACCGACCAACGACACCGCGCACGATGTCAGCTCGTTTCGGGCACGCTGTTATTGATTATCAAAGTACATGAAATTAAATCATCG
Source organism: Charaxes varanes (assembly GCA_024363005.1). Lineage (NCBI taxonomy): Eukaryota > Metazoa > Arthropoda > Insecta > Lepidoptera > Nymphalidae > Charaxes > Charaxes varanes. The sequence goes on along the minus strand of JANCMC010008231.1, from coordinate 14,876 downwards.
CGAATTCACGACATTAACTTTAAATGAAGATACATTAAAGCGCTTTCATGAAATGTTTCATAAGATCTTAATAAACAAGAGACGAATTTCTTAGCACTCCATGGATTCACCCTGCAAGTGCCGGGTCCATCGCGATGCAGAAGAAGGAACCATAGCAGTGCCCGGGACTTTTGACCCAGGCTGATATAAATGATAAAAATTAAATAATTATTTCTACACATATGTGGCCTTTACAGGTTTGATAAAATCAATAAAATCAATACATTATATTGTACTCTTTGTAGTTATTATTATAAACATATCATTATTGTTATTATCTATAAATTAAGGTCTTACGCCTGGATACGTAATAAAAAATTATAAAAAGCTAAAGAGTATATAAACAAACTCAAATATAAGCTACATAAATACACAAAAGTACCGGGCGGAGGATTCACCCCGGCAGGGAGACAAAACGGACGGGTTTCATTATTTTTATATCTGCCATTTCATACATCACATTATTATCTAACAATCGATTTAATAATACCAGAGCGTAGCGACCCGTTAATTTGAACAAAACCGGTGGCAATAATTAGTTATTGAAAAACAACCCAACTCGAACACCCTCCGATCTAACAAATAAAGACAATTAAAATATCAATTAAGTTTGGAAATAGGGCATGAAATTGCTTTTGTTAATTGCCCATTGTCTTAAATCGATCCCCCACTCACCTTTTAATTTCTGTCCCAGTACAATGCTGTCGAAATCACTCGGCGTCTCCTTTCTGGTCCAATCGTACTTGTATTTATCAGGGTTTAGTAAGTGCCGAGTGGATTTTGAGGCAGCTCCGTCGTCTTGTTGGGTGAATTGTATTGGAGACGAGGGTCGAGGAGGACCGGCTGTTCCCGCTACTTCTGATAGCTTACAGGGACCGAACGCTTGCACCACAATGTCCTCTTGGGTGCGACAAGCTTGCAATTTTAAGTGGCATTCTGATTCGTATGTCTTGCCGTCGCTTCCGCATACCTATTAAATTAGTAAAATATAAGTCAGCCCTTACCCGTGGACACCAAGCCCAGACCCGTGCCTCAGGTATTTAAGACTACCCGCAAACAGATGCTTATGTAATTAAGCCTCTAAATTGTGACATGAAACATCGCAATCCTATAGAAAAGGTATCTAATTATACATGTAACAAATTAGCTTTAACCCGTGACTTTGTCTGATTAGTTTTCTTCAACTTTAAAACGAACTTTCAACCACTGTTTCACCACTTTAAATTTCATCATTTTCGCGACAAAAAGTAGCCAGGTCCAATCTATGTCTATACCAAGATCCAACAAAATTAGCTTACAGATTTAAAATATTATTAAGGATTAACTCTTAGTTAACGTACCTCTATTATGTATTTATTTGGTGATGTAAGTAATTATTTTCACAGGTGGTACCGAGCAGTGCGCCAGCGCCCAACACGTCCCCGCTGAAGGCGCGCGAGTCTCCGCCAGCGCACCCCCTCACGCACGCGCACGCACTGCACAAGATGGAGGACGAACGATCGCCGCGGCCGCACCCTGATCCGCTACAAGTATGTTACTTTTACATTGTTCACAGAAACGAAAGCAATTTTGAAACAAAAGGGAGATCCTTCCTAGACCAAAGAAGGGACAAACTCAAGTCCCGGTCACCTGCTGCCGTCCCATATAAAAGGGTGGTTTCCACTAAAAGAAATCATAATAAATTTTTCTTCTTAATACTTGACAGGGGTTTAAATATTACATAATCCACGTAGAATTATCATATATTATGGTAATTCTACGTGGATTATGTAATATTCCACGTAGAATTGCCAGCTTGTTTAATATTTTGGTAATATAATCCCGGTGGCCTAAACTCGTCATTAAGGGCCGGCAGCGCATCTGCTGGCCTTCTGGTCGTGCAGATGTCCATGGGCGGCAGTAGACACTTCGGTGCTTGCTGCCTGCTCGTTTGCCCCCTTGTAACATAAAAAAAAATAATAATAACAGTACATATAGTCATAGCTTAACGAAACATCGTTTCTGTTAAAAAAAAACTTCAGTAACATCTTCATATCCTGAATCACAACTAATTAGTTGAATTACTATGATAAACAAACAGATAGATATAACTATAAAAAGTATAATTGTTTTAGTAATTATTAATAATCAATACCAAGAGTGAGATGAATATTTTAGCATTCATCTCATGGATTCTCAGCGTGGATGTTAAGTGAACTGCTTTGCAAAGAAAGGAATCCAATCAAAGCCTGGGACTCTTAACACCAGGCTGAGGTATACCTTTATCATGCACATTAATAGTCTACTAGTATGTGTACAGTCTAAAAATACATGTCCCTTCAAAGTAGTCCCCTCTACGTGCAAAATGGTGTGAAGACTCAATACTCGCAAGCTCATTGATATCGTTTCTTTTTAGTCATCAACATAAAATCGCTGCACAAACACAGGCATGTAATGAAATTAATATTTATTAACTTTCACTCTATAAAATAATGGCATTATGTGAAAGGTTGTGCATTTTTAGACTGTATGTGCTCTACTAGTGTATTTTTAAATATTCTACCTGTACTAAAACCGATAGTAAAAGTTATAAATGAAAACGTATAGTCACAAATACCTGGAATATTATCCACAAGACACAATAAATTGATGTGAAAAAATCATACACTAGGAAAAAGCAGTTTTTCACTGGCAAATAGCTAAGGAATAGGATGATTCTTTAATTTGCTCAACAATTAGGCTTCAGCGCACTAACATTTCAACCGTCTATGTTAAAGATAATTGTTGAATTCAAAGCGGGCGCAGTCGTAGGTAACAGCTAGTGTAATATAAATTGGTACTGATGCAATATGAGATTGGCCTCGGTGAGAAGCTATCTGCCTACTCTGATTAAGTTCGTGTTATGTAAACAAGATGGCGTGATAATAGCTTTTTATCTCCATTTTAATACTGCGACACACTAATTTAAAAGCTAATAAATATCCTTGGGCCTTAATACATTTCATGTAAATTGAATTTTATAGTTATTTATTGAAAACTAGCTGTTACCCGCGTATTCGTCCGTACTGGAATGATTTTCTTTCTGCACTCTGCAATACACTTATAATCATTAGTTGAATTAAAGTACCTGGTGTTATTCTTTATAAAATTAGCAATTTGCTATCGAAAGTTTTTTCAAAATAGTTGTTTTAGAGATTATCCGTAACAAACATAGTGGAAATAAGTCCTCGTGTATAAAGATCTGGTTATGAAATGTAATGAAAACCTGATCTCCATTACAACCATTTTTATTTATGTTCAAATAATGAACAGAATTGACAGTTACTTAAGATTCTCTATTTCAGTTTTATCAATGAAACGTTTAAAATACAATTTAATTTATTATTAGAATATTTTTAGAAATAGGACAGAATAATATTTCAAGTCTTGCGTAAAATGTACTTATAAACTGTTTCGTTACGATCTTTATCATCATTTTTAAGTTCCCAAAAAAAAAAAAATTATACGATATACGCTGAAAGGGGACACGGGTCAAATGAGCCGGCTACATCAATACTAACTGCCATTATGACCTAGGGCTGCACAAAATTGGTTACTAGTAGAACCGGCAGACGTTGCCCACTTGGACGTTTATCTCACCGACCGTCGGCCGCTCTGCCTCAGCATTTAAAATCTCTCGCATCTTCAAAGATATTCACTTTAATGATCTACTGTAAAGGACAATTATGATCTGCACAAAATATACCATGCCACCAGAATAATTAATTGGACAAGGATTCTTTAAAGGCATTCTTTAAAATAGCTTCATAAATGGTTCTTTTTCTTGTAATATGCAAAAGGCAAAAATGGTTACTGTGGGTATACTTAGGCGATACACAGATGCTATCGCTGACTTTTTTGTATATCTTTTTAAGATTTACAATCTGGATATTGAATATTTTGAATTATCTCGTAAGATTTAGTCAGCGCACGCAATGTAAGTGCACGATATGATATCACGTTTAAATCATTGAAATTCTCTGCTTTCTCTACTATAATTTATATGTACTATATATCAAAACCTTCTTCATGAATCACTCTATCTGCTGGTGAAAACTTCATGGTAACCCGTTCAGTAGTTTTTTAATTTATCGCGAAAATTATTTTGTACCCCATGATCATATACTCAGGCACATTCTCGACTGGGAGAGTGGGACTCGCCGGCTAAATGCCGGAAGGGTCACTAAAAACTAGGGGTAGGGTAGCCTCTTCGGCATGATGAGAGGAATCAAATGATCACTGGTTTGACGTAACTCCCGGAGCCTCGGTGGGTTTCATCATCAACTTATATCACGTTTTTCCCCTACACTTAGAGAGCTTCATATATAAGATACATTTCAACATTTTAGAGATACAGCCTAAATACATAGTAAGGAACATATATAAATAAGTCTTCCATTATTCATATTTTGTTATTAAAACACTTTGACTAATAAATTTTGTGTAAATCAGAAAATGAAATGAATTATACGAAAAGGCACACATAAAAATTATAACCTATTTAATCTGTATAAATCGCTAACCCTATTCCGAATCTCCAAGTTATACCCGGAGCAGGTGCGATAGCTTCCACTTACACACACCTTGAATCCTTTTAGAAATTGGACGGGTTTTAAGAAGTTTCAACAACGCCCACGTATAAGATTTTTCTTTTAACTATATATAATATATACGTCCTCATTACGACAAAACCGATTATAAAGAACGCATTTATTGCTTTTTTGCGGAAATATTACATGAAATCTCATAGTTGCACACTTTTTCATGAATTAATTGTATTTATTTTGATATAAAATTACCATAGAGATTTAATGTCTCAAATTTGATATAAAATGTATGTATTTGATCAAAAAGTTACTGGCTGAAAATAAAAAGTGACTGAAAAAAACAACCTCGGTGAAAAAAAACAAATGGCGCACATTCTTTACAATTGTAAAACTTTAATACATCATATTTAGCTAGAAAAGTTAAAAAAGAATGCCAATAGACATTGATTTATATAAAAAAAGAAAAGAAGATTACGAACCTTGCTGAAGTGTTTAATTAATATCCTCGTCCTCATTTAATACATAACAATCGTACTTTAATAACACACCTTGCGCAACAACCTACTATTATTCTATAAAACCTTGTTTAAAAGGAAAAAGAAAGTGGTTTTTTGAGAATATATGTAACTTACTCAATGCCTTCTTTATGAAAGGATTTCGAACGAGTTTGACCACCTTGGATTTAATGATTTTATTTTATTTGGAAGGTTAATTTAGTGTCATAACGTGCCCCCTTTTAGTGCAAACCTTTATTTATTTTTCAAAATTTATTTATTGTTATATGTTACCTGCCAGCATTCATGTGAATACATTCGATTTTTTAAATTTTAAAATATATGCATATATATTGAAAAGGATTGCCGTGAACCGTGGCAGTTTTCACCAACTGACCGCCATACTTCAGATTGAGGAAGGCGCCCAATAATGATGATATATAGGTAGTACTATACTAGAGGACAGTTTCGTATGGATTAAAAAAAACGCGACAAAGCATTCCCCCCCGCCAATTGTCACACTATGTCACATTGTGGTGACACCCGTAAAAGTGGGTACCCTTTTTAATGACACGATATTTATGGATGACCCCTAATACGCTCTTTGTAAACATAATGTAACGACAATCTTTACGAGCTTGCAAGCAAAACGATTCTTTGCATTCGCGTTCCTGTATAAAATGCATAAAAGATTTTGTTCGCTGCATAATAACCTACATAAGAGACTTTGCTTTCACTATAAAGACGAGTTTTCGTCTTTCATAAGGGCGTATACTAACTGAACAGTTTTCGCGCGTTTAAAAAAAAGCAAAGGTACATTCGCTATTTAATTAAGATTAATTTCATTTAAATCCAGCTACAGCTCAGTATTTTCAGAAAATTAGTCGTTTCGTTTTATTTCGTCTGCGTTAACTTAGTTCAAAAAATTAGATTCAATTTTAGCATGATGATATATAGATAAATGGGCTATCTAAAACTGAAAGAATTTTTTAAACCCGTCTAGTAGTTCCTGAGGTTATCGCGTTCAAGTAAACAAACAAACTCTTCAGCTTTATATGTATATTAGTAAAGAGATAGAAATAATGGAGATTGACTAATAGCGAGCAAGGCAACGTAGGTCGGGTCCGCTAGAAGTCTATATATTTCTCATCGGAAATTTCGAAACACATCCGTTTTTTTTACATATACTACTAAATACAAACATTTTTCTGATAAACCTTACTAAATATAAACTTGCAAGGTGTTTCGATTTTTTTTATGAGAAATATATTTATTATTATAACTTATATTATATGTTTATTTCAAAAACATCCAACACGCCCGTACTTTTGATACCAAAACAGTGTTGCCCATTCCGGGACTCCAGAGAACACGAGATCATATTTAATTCAAAGTGGTGTGTTATTTCTGAGTAAGTAAACAGTTCAACAAAGAGCTGAAATGGTAGCGAAATTTAAAATTACGTAACAACTGGAGATTCCTGTTAATGTTGTTATTATTAATGACAAAAAAACTTTATTCACTTTCAAATTAAATTTCTTTATTGCGAATTTGGGTTATTGCATAAGATCTTGACTGAGAATGATAGTCTGAGGTCGCGGCAGTTTTACTTTACAAGCGTATTTATTTGTTTTTGTTCTCTTTGTATATTTATTTTAACTAGGTTTTGTAAGATAAATAAATGTTTATAATTATTATTATTATCTTAAAGCTAAAAGTATCAGTCAAATTCCGCTTTTAGCGTGCAATATAATATACTATATCTCAATATAAAGAACATACAAATTTAACGTGTATCTATAATACAATTTAAAATTAAAGATAACACTAACAAAAAGTTAGAGTAAATATAACATTAAAAATTATCATTACAGTTACAATAACAGTAAAAATTTAGAGTTAACATTTAAAAAAGTTACGGAAAAAATTCAAAATTAACATTTAAAACTATCACTAAGGTAATCATGGACACAAAGGATCTTACATCACCGAGACGCCATGGGACGTCGTCGGCTACGTAGCCATGGATATCTGCGGTTGCCAAATGCCATTAGTAATCGTGGCTACGCTTCTAATTTGACGTCGCCAAACCGTCCACAAACCGTTGCCAAGCAAATTACCTGTTCTAAATTTTAATATGAACTGTTTGGAAACATAACCAGCGATGTCTAGACACTTTTTGCCTCGCACAATTTCTCTGTGGAATCAGTTGCCGGCTTCGGTATTTATTCTTGAGCGCGTAATGTATTGTGAACATTTGGATGTAATCGTCAACAAAATGTTGACGCGCAAAACAAGTCAACGACCCGCGCCGCGCTACCCCTAGTACGTACTTTTAAGTTTTATTTACAATGCGGTTTGATGTAAAAATATTGAAGAAATTTGTTTCTGATTTAAAATCGCATTGGGACAGATAGTAAAAAAGATATTATACACTATTCAGATAAAAAAATTGAAAAAAAAATTGTACATTTCAAGAAAAAGCCGACGAAAAATTTCATCACCGGGGAGTCTAGAAGCATGTACTGAACCCATGGGATGCGTATCCGGTACGATGTCTTTTACACTCTGTATAATTGTCGTCTAAAGCAGCGGTCGGCAACGTTTATCCATCGGGCCGCATGTGGCCCGCCATCCCTCTCTTTGTGGCTCGCGACTGTTTTGTAAATGACAATGTAATTCTTATACATATAATATATTTACCTTGTATGAGGTACTAAGATTTGGCATTTTTAATATCGCTCGTATTGTATACTAAATAAATAGATAACTAGATCCAAAGAATTATTTTCCAAAGTGTGGCCCGCCAACATCTAATGTCTTAACGATGTGGCCCGTCTGCATCTTATTATTTAAAAGATATGGCCTTTGCCTGCTAAAGTTACCTACCTCTGGTCTAAAGTATTAACCATTTTAAGGACATAAAAAATATCTTACCCGAGGAATCCGTTTTTCTCCTCCGCTCAACTGTAAAATATATGTAAAATAAATACACATTTGTAGATAAAACATTATTATAGCATGTACTATGTCTTTACAAGCACTATTGAAATGCAAAAATATGTCCGATATTCCCACACAAATCTTTAGATTTCCCTACATATGCCTATTTAAAGCTATATACAAAATTTTAACTCTTCGAACAACGACGTTGTAATATTTAACTATTAATATACATACGGTCGTCATGACTACGCTTTGAAACAATCTTGTAGTAATATGTATACATGTGTATGTAAATCGTTAGGCATTTGTGAGTTGCGCGAGTAGTGTGAATATTTATTTTAATAATTTAATGTAGTAATAATGGATATTTTATAAAAATGTTAGCATTCACACACCCTCCTTTATATAAATTATAATTGTGTTAAATTTTATACTCCTCCGTTAGCGCAATTTTCGTAGAATGATTCCGAAAGTTTTCGCTACAAGTAATATATAGATAATTATAAATAGTATAGCATCGAATACGCTGGCCATATCAGGAGTAACACCAGCACAAACCGCTAATCTTTTCAGCGTGCGTCTTTGTCTCCGAAGTAATATTTTAATTAAGGACCCGGTGCTCCCCGGCGGGGCAATTAAAACTTACACCGCCCTCTAACATTTGTTTTTGGCAACTTAATATAATCCGCAGATGCGCATTGCGAGCACATAATGAAAGAAGTTTGCGAACTTTTAAATTTTGGTTTTATTCTAATGGCTTAACATTTTAACCGGCACTGTTAATTATAAAGTATCTAGCAATACAACTTACGACCAGTATACTTTATCTTTGAATATAGTTTCTTGAGAAAGGGTGAGTGGACCCTCCTTCTTCTTGTTTTCGAGTCGACAGCTCTTCAGACGGTCCCGTTCCAAAATTCAGTAACACGAAAAGCAACCCTTGTGGCTTGTATGATATCGTCATTAAGGGCCGGCAGCGCATCTGCTGGCCTTCTGATCGTGCAGATGTCCATGGGCGCCGGTAGGCACTTCGGTGTCTGCTGCCTGCTCGTTTGCCCCCTTGTAACATAAATAAAAAAACATATATATGTATATAAAAGCGAAAGGTTACCTAACACGAATTCTAGAAAACCACAGGACGTACAAAGATGAAATTCGACATGGAGGTAATTTTTATTTAATAGGCGTCCGCTAACAAGTCATTGTGCGACAGGACCAGATTAAGATCAAAGGGCTTTTACGTAGAAAAATTCGGGGCTAGTTCTTTTATACTTTTACAGGGTTTTTTTTTAAATTATTGTGTTTATACTTAACACTAAAAAAAACATAATACTTACCTTCAAGAAAAATGTTTTTCTTTACTAAAAATTTACGCGACTTAAGTATAACGTCACGTTAACTGAATTGAAAAAAAAAATTTGGCGGAATTTATTTCTCTTAAATATGCTTTGGCGACGACTTGGACGCCTTTGCGGGAAAGGAGCGGATTGGGCTAGCTCTGGATAGAGGAGAGTGGTCTAAGAGAGGGGAGGCTTCTGCCCAGCAGTGGGGCATTACTGGTTAATAAAAAATACACTTTATTTAAAAACTCTAATTATTAACATGTATGTACTTTTAAGTTTTTTTCCAAATAAACATTAATTATTGTTATAACATGTTTTTAATTATACGCAAGCCAAGTCGAAGGAAAAAGCTAATTTTATGTACCTATTATAAACATTTCTTTTTTAAATTGTATGCGAGGTTTCCTATCTGTCAAAGTTATTACTCAAGCCAACATTCCACAAAACTCCAATTTTCTATTTGTCTGTTTATATATATTTATTATGTATCCGGGCGTGAGAGTTGAATTTATATAAATAATAATAATAAATTATTTGTGATATTTTATACGCGTTTACAATTTATTTACATTCTTGAAATTTTGAGATTTTGGTTTCCAAATTCTACTGCCGTTGCATTTTATATGCATATCGCACGCTTAATGGTACACTGACGAATTAACTAAAATAAGTTTTTAGTTAAAAATATAAACAAATAATAAAATATCAATACAATATCATTAGTCACTTGATTACCTATTATTAAAATACGTAAATTTGTTTTTATCGAATTATAAGCGGAATAAGTCGTAAATGACTAAACGTCTCTTGGGATTTCCCAAAAATCTTATTAAATTAATAATAAAATAATCTTAAAAATTAAATTTTTGAGTTAGGTCATTTCGATTATCGTGTAAACGGTATCGTATATGTAATTTAAATTATTGAGTAACGTTACTCCCCGAATATTTTCACAGCTTTACTCGCAATTTGTGAAAGAGGCTCTCGCTATAACAAAGCGGTGTTGAAGTACGAATATTTGGGGCGAAAGCGTCGGGTTAAAAGGTTTGTACTTTGTAGTATAACTCTGTAGAAGTTCGAGTACATTCTGTGCTTAGTACTTATTTGATACGGTTATAAGGATGTGGGGAACAAACGAATTTACGAACTGGCGTCATTGTTTCACACGGACCTCGGATTCTCGGATTAATAATAATAATAATAAGAGAAAGAAAAATAAGAGCTTTAACAAACACCTTAAAAAGCTCTCGCTTGATTGTTGGGTCAAGAGTCGGATACAGAAGGCGGTATTGCTTCTAGTTCGTGAGCCAGGGACTCATGATCAATATGTTTCACGCCATATTTTTACGTCAATAAAGGATGGTATTGCAATACAACTAGTAGGGAGGTCAAAAACTTTGTGACGTCACGTACCAAAATCATTATTTTTTAATCTTTTGTTAATATACGAATACTAAAAATATATATAAAACTGTAGTTTTATTTATTTTGTGATGTCACACCAAAGGCTCGGGGGCTTCGAAAATGTGACAAGGACTGGAGAAAGAGTTAAAAGTTTATACAGCAGTTGTATAAGAGAGCTCAAAAAAGGGGAGCGGTGTGAGTTGCGATGCGAGCCTCAGCGATCATCGCAAAGAGGTACGCCACCAATCTCTTTTGAGCTATTCGTAGACCGTTGCATACGAAACTTTTTCTACGATTAGACTAAGTGTGTAAAACAAAACACAATAACAAAAAGAAAAAAATATTTTTTCGCAATATATGTGCAGAGATATTGAAGGGAACAAATTTTCCGTAACTTCTTGGGCTATGTTCGAAATTTCTTCAGGTGTACAGGTGAATTCGACGTCGTCCATTTTTAATTACTGAATTAAATACGGAAACAAAATAAAATTGCTGAATATTAATTAATTTCTAGCAACTATTTATATATGTATACATTCAGAAAATAAACGCGCGGGAAACGTAAGTGTACGTTTTTTTTTCGTGTCACATGCCAAGCTCTTTAACAATGCTATAATGATTTATAGAATCAGGGGTTATTTTGCGGAAATCCATGACATGCATGAGAAACTAAACTACTTTGCTTAAATCCGCGAATGAAAAAATTCATTCGTGGATTTAAGCAAAGTAATCCAATAAACTTAGGTTGTGTGTGTAGTGTGTTTTGGCGTATATGGCGTGTAGTGGTGCAAAGTTTTGTAGAACTTTGTAATCTTGAAGGACAAAAATGTACAAACACTTTAAGCTATGTTTAGCTCCGGCATTTCAAAGGATGTAGAAATGTTAACAGGGTAGGGTTTTTTGTTACTTACTTAACTTATTATAATAAAAAATAGTTATATCAATAATGTGTCAGCAAAGAAATGATTTGATTTGGATTAATACTAGCTGTTTCCAGTGACTTCGTCCGCCTGAACTTAAATATCGCTTAGACCTAGTTAATTTGGCCTTAGCTAAAAATCTGTTCTTAGCGGATATCTACTTAGCATTAACTACCTCCCTGCTAAATTTCATCTTTGTACGTCCCGCGCTTTTCGAGATTTCGTGTTAAGTGACCTTACGCTTTTATATATGCCTAAATAGACATCCAAAGACTAGTGAATCCATAGGTAAATACACTGCCAGGCGGATGCGTTGCCAGCCTTTGAGAAATAAGTAGGTATTAAGTTTTTTTGTAGTACTGAAAACTTTTTTAAGAAAATGGCTCGGCTAACTTGGTTAGAACATTGCACATTTTTTGTCTCGTTTTTATTCGCGGATTTAAGCAAAGTAATTTAGTTTTTCTGTAAGAGGCCGTCGGTTATCGGCATTTCTGCCGATCGTTGGGTTAAGCAGTTCATATATGGGTGACCAAGTCTGACACTGGTTGTTACATAAATCAATAGGGGCCCAGTTAATATCACTGAGTCATATTAGTCTTGAGATTGTGTAGATTGTGGGAATTCCGGGGATGACGTCACGTCCGGGGGAACCGATTGCCATCTGACGTCATCCTCGGAACCCCCACGATTTCTACAACCTTACGACTAATATCACAAAGTGACATCAATCGGGTCCCACTGCTTTACGTGCCTTCTGAAACACGGAGGAGGTCGGATATCAAATATAAACCAGTACTAGGATGGGTCACCCATCCATCACCCGGGCGCAGCAAGAGCAACTTAACCTAGCGATCGACTCAAATGCCGACCACAGATTAGGCCACGACCTCCTCAAACTAATACTTTCATAAAATATGCATTGTAAATATACATTAAATCTATACAAATATATACAGCTGAAGAGTTTGTTTGCTTGTTTGAATGCGCTAATCTTAGGAAATACAGATCCGATTGAAAAAATTCTTTCAGTGTTAGATAGGTCATTTATTGAGAAAGGCTATATATTATCACACTAAGACCATAGGAGCGGAGCACCAATGAATAATACTTCAAAATCGAGGGTTATTTTTCCCATTTGAAAGCTTCCGCTGCGTGTGCTGTGCAAATGGTTAAAGTTTCACAAAAGTCATGTATGACAAAATTGTTTCCCTTTAAAAGTTCTAAATAAAAGTCAGGGACAGCATATGTCTATCTTTTAAGGTTGGTTCAGTAGAACCTTTTTATGTTAATCAAATTTGTTCTCAAATAATGCATTATTTGTGAAGGTCTTTTTATAAACATAATATTAATCCTTATCCAAAAAATATTTTTATACCTCTAAGTCATAAGATTGGCACGCGAATGAAGTCGTGGGGTGCAACTAGTAGTTAAAATAAAGCCGCACCCACACCAACGCCACTGGTTTTAAACACACAAACAATATCATGGAATATGTTAACGTGGAACGAACCCCCGTCCAAATGCGACAGAAACCCGCCAACGCCAACGGACAGTACCACCCTATGACAAGGCATACGTTACAGGTAAAATTAAACACTATGTTTATAGAAGAATAAAGTATTATAAACCGTGGACTATGCATGCTATAACCTTTGTCATATATATGCTTTTTATTAAAAAGAGGTTAAGTTTGTATGTTCCGGATAGTCTCCGGCACTTCTGACCCAATTTTGAAAATGTATATTTTACTGATGAAAAGGTATATCTGTGTGCTATAATAGGCTGCTTTTTATTTTGGTAAATATATGCTTATTTCAATTACACCCGTGCAAAGCCGGGGTGGGTGGCTAATTTTAGATATATCAAGACCAGTTCCTAGTTTATTAGGTCATTTCAAAGTTTAAAATAGTTTCCAGAATAAAACAACCATTACAGATTTGAAAAGTATAATGCCTAACATATATTCATTTTCAAATATAATGTCGTTATATGATCAAATACTGTTGAAATTGTAATAAATAAATTAAAAGTGAAGCGATATTTTATGTATATAGGTAACAATGATGTCAAATATGCAAAGGTATAGAAATGGTAAATATTAATTTTGCAGGCTCTAAGTGCAGCACCGACCCCAAAACTGATCTCAAACTCAGAATGGATGCAAACACGCCAGCCGGTCAGGCAAAAGTCAGCCAACTATAATTACAACCAGCATTGGTTGATACAGGTAATATATTTTTTTAATTTACCTTACAAGGGGGCAGACGAGCAGGCAGCAGGCACCGAAGTGCCTACCGGCGCACATGGACATCTGCACGACCAGAAGACAGTGGTCCACCCCTCTAGGACTTAGAAACTATTAGATGTGGAGACTTGAAATTTTCCATGTTGATAAAACATTCTTAAAATTCATTAGGAAATGATTTTAATCAAGATCAGGCAATAAGTTTTGAAGTTATTTAATTTTTTAAATACCTTTGATTTTTTAAATCAAGAAATTTTTGATCTCATTAAATACTAATAAGTATACGACAAGATATAAAGCAAGAAAAAACAATACAAAATGGCGTCGGAAGTGATGCAGAATCGTCGTCGGAAGGTTGTAGAAATCGTGGGGATTTCCGATGATGAAGTTAGATGGCAATCGGTTATCTTAACTCGCTCCACAGCCACATCCTCTACGATCTAAGCGGACCCTGGTAATTAACCGTGATAACGCTAGTATGAGGATAGATTTACCTCCGGCCGTTTATCATATGTCAAACAAAATCAAATATAAAAACACTTTTACTTGAAATCAGAGCCGCAAATTAAATTTGTTTGAAGGCTCTTCAATTGGAAATTTAATTTCCAACATGTCGCCAATAAACCAAGAAATTAGTTCCTCTTCGATATCAGCAATCGTCTAGACTGCGGCGACATCTGGTGGAAAACTTGCTGCATTCACATTAATGTCGAAACATTGGACGCTGTCTTTTTTTCAAGAAATCAATTCAACAAATATAGGACCCGGCAGACGTTGTTTTTCCCGGATTTTCGTTCGTCTACTAAAAGCCATAAAACGTGACACTAGAGTCACGTTTTATGGTCGATTAATAATGATGTTACTATTTTCTTTAGGAATACTATGTCCGCAATTTCCCATACCTGTCGAAACTTGGATGA
>JANCMC010008199.1:0-14334 GCA_024363005.1 Charaxes varanes | reverse complement strand
GGGTGAAAACGCGGGAAGCTAGCGAAGTCCGCCATCTTGAAAATATGTTGCTATGGCGACGTAGATATATTCGGTTTCCTAAATAATTCATAAATATCTATAGAACATATTGATAGTTTATGGTCTCTATCTTTTATATAATGATGTGATTGAATGATTACATTTAAAATTTTCTTCTAACTTTTAGATACAATTTAATTCATGACTTACATACACGATAAAAATATTATTCTCAAAGTAATAACATACAATTGTTGTTCACTAAAATAAAAAGTATCTAATGCAAATCAAATTCCTTTTTTAATAAAATAGAATATAAGTCACGGATTCAGGAACAATTCGTGTCAACACTATCTCGATGCCCATAAAGTCTATGCGATTTGCAAAGAAATCTTGCCTGGTACAAAATCTCTATGGAACTCTCACTCAATTTTTGGCAGATGTTCGACTAAATGTAAGTCGGCGTATGATCTTACTTATGATGAATATAGTTCATTCCTACAAAGGATATGTCTATAAAATATATAATTATGAAATATTGTTTTTGTATGTAAGGTATTGGATATAATACTATCAGATGAAAGTGTGACGTCATAAGTTCATATGTCGCCTTCCACAGTGGATCCGGGCCTGTTACGTATGACAAGATAGTAATCAAACTAGCACCTTAGGGTATTCAGTTTACTACCGTACCTTATTATTTATCGAAGCCCTAATTTTATCTAATATTTCTATAATTACAATGATCAAGTTTAAACATACATAACCATTGTAGGTAACAATAGATAGCTGTTGTCGTTTCATCTGATGCACTCGACCGTATCACAGCACCTATGAATGAATTCAGCTGCTTAATGTAAAATTATTCCCACTTAAATCGCGCAATGGAGCCAGGTTTTCCCATTAAAATCGTTAGTATCATAGATATCCCTAAACTGGGAGAACCTGATGTCAAACCGAATCAACGTATAGAATAGAAGCTTGTGTTTATTTTATTTCTTTGCAGTTAATAATATAAATTAATAACAATGTAATGTAATTGTAACATATAAATCCAATTTAGTTTTTCTCAGGAGATAGGCTCAGGGTAGTGAAATATAGAATAATAGCTTCAACCGTGTTGTTTTATTTCGCTTTTATTAACTATAACTTTTATTTTTACAAAAATTTTTGTCGCCTTAGGGAACTAGTGTTCAAAATATCTCTACACCAAAATTCATCAAAAATGTTGTAGTGTAAAAATATAGCTGGCAGAGTTACTTTCACCTTTGTAATATTATGTGAGGATAAGTAATTGCAAAATAGAAATAGGATTTTATAATATTTTTGAATCAAAAAATTAAATACTTTTTTGAGGAAAACATTTCGTTGGTACTGAACTACTGCAACAACTAACATATTATCTATGTAATATATTTATGCTACAAAGTTCTCGTTGGAACATTTAATGAACTCAAAAAAAAACAATAACCAATGTACTTACTTTTTTTCTCTATTACCAAACAATCATTTAGCAACTAGCAAGTGGGGAACGCAGCAACATCTCCTTGACAGCTCTTTTCTTTCAATGTCACTGTCAAAGTCAATTTTGAACGATTTCTTTTAATGTCATAAAGAAATGTAATAGGAAAACCTCAAAACACGAACTAGGCCGACGTTCATATTGTTTTTATATTGTTAAATTAACAAAAATCACTTAGGTACTTTGCGAGATAAAATTCCGTCCATTGCACTAATTAACTTTCATTTAAAACAAAACGCGTCTAAAGCTATGAGGTAATGATTAAATACGTATTTTTTCGCTGATTGGGAATTGTAAACAAGTTGGGCGTAGGACGAGTCAATTCAAACTGATCCGTGTTCGCTAATTTATAGGACACTTGTCTTATGTTGCAGATAACAAGAGTCTATGAGCGTTTTCCGCTGAAATATTTTTTTATAAACATCTGAGACTGTACAATATGACGCGTCCAGGACCTCCCAGTGAAAACCTGCCTACAGTAAGTTATTTAAATAAATACGCGTATTCGAGTTTTAAATTTATTTTATTATTAGAATTACAGCAAAATACATTAAGCAAAAGTTAAAGATATCTTTTTAAATAAAAAGATCTCTTTAATTTTTGCTTTTTATATAAACTAGTATAATCTAAAATTGTAAATAATAAGATATTTGAATAATTTTTCTTCCTTTCATTAATTTTATAAATAATTACATACTATGTGTTCTAGTGTTATAAATAAATTATAAATACCTTATAGTGTTAGCTTCCTAGATTATTTGTGGCTTTTGTAAAAACTTTTGTATTATTAAATTTACATATTTAGTCTTATAGTTAAATATTATTGCCTGTATACTTAATCTTTTGCAAGTGAAGAAATAAAATGGGCTTTAAAAAAGCTTTCTTTTAAGCTTTTTTGTAGATTATATATTATTTTTCAGATATGCTTTGCTTAGAATGATGGTGTCCATATTCAGGGACTGTGATGGTGTATGTGGCTTTGCTTAATTTTTGTGTTTATTGTTCAGTATGTAGTATGCGTATAACATGATTATTGTTCATATTAACATTTAGAAGTTTCACACCTCTTTTATACAACATATTTGTGATATTATGATTTGCCAATATGTAACCATATTTTTATATCTTTAATTTTAAAATTTACATTAAAAACCTATCCATTTACTAAGTGTCTTCCTTTCATATCTTGTATGTTAGTGTGTGTAATCATTTTAGAGAATGTGCCTTGTTGTTAAAAAATTATTGCCACTATTGATATAGTCATAATACAATTAATTAATTTTTTTTTATTTAACTTTATTAATTTTTACTGTATTTATTTTAAATAGATAGGCCCTTAAATAGATTGATAACATTATACTTGCCTAACATTTAAAAAAATAATAATTTTACTTTGCCTATACAATGAAATAACAACTATCTTGTGTATGTGTGCAAAATTAGGAAATCTCTAAAACTCAGCTATCAATTCTAATTCTGATTAAACAGTGCGAACATTATGACCACAACTAAAATCTAGATATCTGTTGAAAAATTCGCATAGAATCCAATTAATTGGTGGCAAAGCCACACAAAAACCAATAGGTGTATTGTTGTCTATAAGATTTTTGTCCCATTTAATTGGATAGTGTGGAAAATTTTTAATAGGGATGTAATTACAATTTTTATTATAGACTAGCTGTAACCCATGATTTTGCCCAATTATATTTTTTATTACACACTAGCTGTGATGTCATGACTTTGCCAAATTAGAATAAAAACTATCCTATCTCTCAAGTTGGACCATGTTACACATTGATTCAAACTTTCTTGAATATTGGTTGACTTTGCAAGGGGGAACATATATAGTAACATTGGATTTTATACATTAAAATGTTATTTTTAATTTATAAGCCTTTATTGTCAATATGTTTTACAATAGTACTAAGACTAGTTAATAATTAACACTTTAATATGATTACATTATGTATTGGGCGTTGGCACATCTTGTGAGACGAACATCTACACCAGCTGTATCCATTTTTCTCTTGTTTGAGCTATTCAACACCATAGACATACTTCTCTGTCTTCCTCTCTTTCTCTTAATGTGGAATATAGAGGTCCATTCTGTTTTGTCACTTGTCCATTTATTACTTTTTTTTGTCATTATATATGTTACCCATCTCCATTTTTAGTTTAGACGACAACATCTTTAATTCTCGTAATGTTTCTTAAATCTACAGCTCTCTTTCTGTCTCTTTTTATATAGCCCATTAAATTCTTTTCCTTAGCTCTTTGACATGACAAGATTGAGATATTGTATGATAATATAAATAGCTACTTTTCGATCATATTATATTTTAATGTGTTTATAATATTACTATTTTTAGGTAAAATTAGTGGTGGTAGGGGATGGTGGTGTTGGCAAGAGTGCAATCACCATCCAGTTCTTCCAAAAACTATTTGTCACAGACTACGATCCAACCATTGAAGATTCATACATTCAGCATACAGAGGTTGATGGACAATGGTGTATACTTGATGGTAAGTTGTTAATCAAAACGTCTCAGTGGGTTATATATTTAAATATTATTTTTTTAATATTCAAAAAGTTTTACATTTTTTTATAAAATATTATGTTCCTGCATCTTAAAATATAATGCAATTTCTTTAATCTGCGAGACAGTTTGTTGACGAAATCTGCTAGGGATGGGGAGGGACTTATTAAGAATAACGTAAAAGTTTAAAATAAAATTATTATTTTTCTTTTTATATAAAATTAACATACAAAATAATAATATATATTTATATAAAATTTACATGTGACATTTCTTTACATATTTGAAAATTTGCAATCGCTTTTCTCTCCACAAAAAGAACAGTCAATATAACCTTTTTCCTTTTTGCTTTAGGAACTACAAATTTAGCATCAAATTCCCTTTACCATTATGCGTAGAGAAGATAAGTGATATCTACATCAATAGATATTTATATTGTTCTGAATAAGGTTCCATATACATAACTGATACTAGAATTACTATTCTTTTTCTATTTCATATATTCTATTCTATTTCATAACTGATGGAATTACTATTCTTTTGATGAGCGTTGATGCAGTTTAATGAAACGAGTGCGCTCGAGGTGGAAATCGAACCCACGACCCCCGGAGCAGAAGGCAGGGTCACTGCCCACTGCGCCAACGGGCCGGCCAAAGTAGCCGGGTATAGTAAACAAGGTTCTACATAATGTCAAAGTAATTATTATATATTTGTTTTGCATTACAAATTTACAATCTCTCAAATGTCAGAGGTAGAGTAAAAAGAAGATTACAAAACTGTCCTCGATTGGACTACGTGTTCTGTTTGTTCCTTAATGTATCATTGGTTTGAAGGTCCTTTTAGTAGATTAATATAGTAATGATAATTCTATCTTTATAAATAAATAACTGATTGTTTATCAATTATCTTAAAGTTTTGACACTTGTCAAGAGTACAAAAAAGGACATAGAGCACTTTTGCTGAAAGTTCGTACTGTTTTTTTTTATTTATTTTTTTGTTTATAAATAAGAAGCCACTCGAGGGAATTTTACTTAATAAATAGAGCAAGTCTCTCGCGAGAGATAGATATAACATATATAATATTTAAAACTAAATTGTAATTAGCTAAAAGTGGGTGCAATTGCCAGCTGGGTCGTGTATCGAAACAAGCACGCCCGGATTTGAGTCCCTGATCCTTTGATCTATCGAGGTTCTAATTCTTATGTACATTTTTTATAAAGGAATCTTATGTTTCGAATCGCGCTCAATATATTTCTTTTTTATATATAAAAAAAAAACAAATAAATATATATAACAAAAAAATTGTCACCAAGCGCACAGATACGTGGAGGAGGTTTTTATTTTTTTCGTTAACCATATCGCGAATCAACCTTCGAATAAAATTACCATTACCAATGAAATGTCTAAACTACATCGCTCGTATCGTATTTGCTGTGATGGTTACGCAATAGTTCCTTTTCCATTTCGTCCAATAGTAACGTGTTCATTAGAGCGATCTCTTCAGTGCTATGCTGCTCTGGTACAAGCGGGGATACGTTGTCATTGTATGACCCACCACTGTCAAGGTAGTCTTCGACGAGTTGCTGCAACTTTTGGTAGCTATTGTATGTGTCAGTGTATCTCCTTGGTCCATTTTTCATATGTTCTGGCATTTCGGATGTACCATGAATGACTAATGACAAAGTACTGATGTGACCGTTGTTCAACTCGTTCGTCTAAAACATAGGTAGAATCAACTTTAGTGACAATATTTAGAACCCTGGCAACAAAAATATCCTTTGATGGCTTATTAAAAGATGAACGGACGGATATTTTTAAATTTAAAGCTGCGCAGAATTTCGTTAAGGTCTGTTATTAGGCAACCATAAAATATTCAGACCAGGAATTTTTATTAATAGAAAAAAATCTTGTGCAATGGCATACAGCTAACAAAAAAGAGAGTAGCATGAGAAACTAAACTACTTTGCTTTAATCATTCGCGGATTAAAGCAAAGTAATTTCGTTTCTCATGCATGTCATGGATTTCCGCAAAGTAACGCCTGATTCTATCAATTATATAAAAAAGAGAGTATTTTTTATTACCAAATCCTGAATGATGACACGCCATACACCATTCGGTTTTTCGCCCCAAGTGGCTACGGAGGTCAACGGCCAATTGACAAAGCCGGTGTTAGATGTGTCTCGCTTACGAGCGCTTAGTATTTGAACATTTGTACCTGGAAAATTATAATTATAATTATATAATAGGAGCATAAACATTTTTTTATAATTTTCGTGTACCAAATTGCCGGAGGGCAAACGCTTATTACTTATTATTTGTCACGCAGGTACAGCAAGTGGATTGGTCCCTTATTGTTTGCTAGCGTTTATGTAAAAAACACCACAGAGTATCATGAGGAGATTAAATTCGAAAAATTTAAAGATTAGTTCATAGGTATATTAAATAAAAAAGACAACGCACCCTACCATTCGGTACAACTTAATAAACCCCCAGAGCAATCTAACCACAAAAGCGAGTTGGTGAAGTGGCTGAAAACGGAGTTACAGCAGATATAAAAATGTTAAAGACAGAGCTTATTGCCCCAGTACGGTGTCATAAGCCATCAATTCCTACCCATGCTCTGGACGATATGGCAAAAGAAAAAAGTCACTAGGTCCTTCGATTACTACCCTACCATTGCCAGTATAACGCGCTATTGAGCTGTTTTAAACCTAAATAAAAGGTCACGGCGGAAGAAACATGGCCGCCATTTACAGCAATTAAGATGCAATAGGGCCTCTATTGCAAGAGGCCATCAACATTGTTCAACCTGAAGACTGGTCGAATGTTGTGAATAAAACAAAAAGGTACATTATGTATGACTGGGATCGTGACATCCAATATTGACAATATAATGGACTCGTCGTTAATAAAATCCGTCACATTTGTGACATCTGTATTTACAGATGATGAACTTAGTGACAATTCAGATGTTCCTGACTCTGATATGAGTTTAGATGAATAAAATCATTTTTTTGTACATGTCCTATTGTTTCATTAATATAATTATAGACTTTTTACATTAATAATTTAATTACCGCCAACATATGTTTTCTTATTATAAAAAAACTACATCAACTATGCATTGTAGAAGGACATCCCATCACGTAATTTCTTTTTAGTAGATTTTATTTGTATATTAGAACATTCTGGTTAGGTTTAATTTCATTACTTCAGTAAATGATTTTACCAATGTGGTACAGCTAAATACTAAGTCATAATTTGTAAATCGTGGGCAACTTTCAAGAGTGAAACGAAACGCTACTACTACTGAAACTGTCACCCGCGCACCATGCTACAGCGCAAATAGTATAAATCTACTAGAATCGCATAAATACTTTAGAGCCTTTATCATTGTCACCGAGTAAGAGTAAAAAGGAGAGAACAAGCATTGTTAAATTGACGCTTCCAACACATATTTATATACATATCGGCTTGTACAACACAGTCGCATTACAATAACCTGAATACGTATCTTGGAAGTATTTTTCTAATGTATGTTGTTTTTTAAAGACTACAAAGTATAGTCTTAAATAGTCTACATCCACATCAGCCGCGATGAGCGTCGTTTAGATAAAAATATAAACTAGAACGTTCGTACTAATAATTAGAGAGAACGTTTATTATGTAATGTGTAAAAATCTAAAACACACTCAGTCTTTAATCTACTCACCTTGTGGTGATACAAGGTACATCTCCAACGCACCACGACGAGTGTACTGTACATTCGTAATCAGTTCCACATGCTCGATGTAGTTTACTGAACATTGGACTACCTCGATAGCGACCATCACTGGGCCTGAAGATGACGATATCTCGATTTTCTTAGAACTAAAAAAGGAGTTGAATTTTGTAATAATTGAATTTAAAGAACAACAAAAACAACAAAGATGAAAAACAAAACAAAACCTAATTTTTATTAATCATTATTACAATGTGTATCACTCAGAAATGCAATGATGACGGAGTACTCTTCTTACTTCAGGGTCATCATACGCGTCAGACGCGATAGTAGTAGTACCGCTTTGTTTCATCAATAGGAACAACGGACCGTATCTTTTACTAGGACCACATAAAATCCATACGGTGAACGCAAGCGCTCTACGCTTTACCACTGGTATATGAGTCACTGGCACTTTTGGAATTAGTGTGCGTAAAAATCACCTAGAAACGTTTATGTGAAACAACAAAACACACGTTTAACCAACACCTCCTCCTCTCTCTTTAATAATATATTGCGAAATTGCGAAATTCCAATCCCAACCGACGAAACTTAACGAATCTTTTACTAGGAACTCATACATATAAAGCAACATGCGTTGTACGCTTCTTAATCGCCAGTCGCCACGCTCACGGAGATAACCTTCGAAGTTCCGCTTTTCACTAAACCCAACCCCCACCTACAAACAAACATGTGGCGTAGCAAA
Source organism: Charaxes varanes (assembly GCA_024363005.1). Lineage (NCBI taxonomy): Eukaryota > Metazoa > Arthropoda > Insecta > Lepidoptera > Nymphalidae > Charaxes > Charaxes varanes. Next base: position 5,808 of record JANCMC010008199.1, on the reverse strand, counting down.
ACTAAGAAACACAAATGAACGACGAATTCACTAGGCTCGCATACTCACGAAGGAGTTTCGATTCGACATGTCTGTTTATCCGGAACGGTCGTCCAGTTGAGAGCGGCGGCGACAAGCGCGCCAGCGTTCATGAGACCAAACCCGAAACGTATGTCAAAACGTAATCCGACACTGTAAATTAGACGAATAAAATTAGTTCTAAATTATTAGATATATTTCCTCTTATTTTTTCTTATTTGTATATTCAATATTTAGGGATACAGAAACAAAAAGAATAGAGTAGGTACCAATAATCTAATCGGGGAAAATTTACTTTTAAATATTGCAAACTGAATTCACTTACCCATTAATTTGCCAACCCGGATTCTCAGAGAGTGGCACATACTCCGATGTCCACACGATCAAATGCTGTACATCGCGCCATGTTAGATTTGGACTGTAATTATGACACAACTTAGAGTGTATTTTAGTCGAAATTTTGAAGATAAAATTCTATTGTTTAACCTATAAGAGTCAAAAAATATATTATTGAAGTAAAACTTCTTTACGCACACTTTACTTGGGGAGTTAGCTAGTGAATGCGTGACGAGAGCGTTACAAAAAGTGTGATTGGACCAGGCAAATAGAAGTTCAGGGGGAGAAATAAGTTAGTAAAGGTAGAAAGAGTTGCATTCGTGAATAGTGTAGAGGCAAGAGAGACAGGTGGGAGCCTATATTTTGTTTCTCTCTTCCTCTCATAGCCAGCGCATGATATAGATACATACATATCTCAGTCGGTAGTTCGTTTACGAGTTTGCTTTGATAATTTCATTTCGGTTGAATAATCTTATAAATTAATATTTCGTTCCTTTGATAGTAAAATTTGTCATATAAACTATTTACATACAATACAACATATGTACATAGAGATGGAGCTAAAGAAGTTTTACTTCAGTCGTGTGGACTAAAGCACACTCGTTTTTTTTATAAGTTCAAGGTTTAATCTCACTTTGCATGAAGAGCCAATGCTATGATGCCGGCGGCCAGTGGTGCTGCAGCAGATGTGCCCGTATGCCCCAGGGTGCAGGAATCGTTGGTGTCTGTTGTGGCCTACGAAATGAGAGTTCCTAAAGAAAGGACCACGTGTGCGTTATATCTCACTTATTCACATTACCTGACATGCGTGAAAACTGTGTCAATGTTTTTATTGCAAGGTGCAAGTTTTATGCGAGCTGCCCGAATTTGGAAATAATTCCAGTAGTGTGTTGTGTTCCTGCTAGTGAGTATAGTTGTCAGAGCTGAAGTTACGCGTTAAAAATGCCATAAATTATTTTTTATAAAACATCTAAAGACTAGTTAGTTAGTGACTGCTTACAATCATCAGGTGGGTCGAAAGCTTATCTGCCGTATCTATTATTAGGTCAACATTTTTTTCTTATAAAAGATGGGGCAAACCGGCAGGCGGTTCAGATACATAAGTTACTACCGACGCCTATGGACCACTGCAACACCAGAAAGCCCACAGATGCGTTACCAGCCCTTGAGCAATGAGCTTTTACTCTTTTTTTGAAAATCCCTAAATTGTGTACGTTCGAAAACACCGAAGCTGGTGGTAGTTGATACCACCACAGAGGCGACTTAGAGCGAGGCCCTTAAGGTTTAATAAATAATAAAAGTATCCTAATTTTATATTAAAATTCATGAACACGGAGGAAAATGAAGTTACCTTTATTGGATGGAATCAACCAAAACTTTCTTTCATCCAAATCATCATCATCATCATATCTTATAAAAAAAGTGAACCTTTTTTTATTTATAAGCAAAGAATGCCACGAAAGATTTCGTGATACTAAGGTAACAGGGCGCTCTAGGATCTATCATCATTTATCCCATTTACTCTTATTCGTTTAGACAGTGATGCATAGAGTTACTTACAATTTTTTGATCTTTGTATGCACCAGAGGAGTATGCAGTGGCTAGAGTGGACGAACATATTTCACCATACCAGGGAAACAGCCCGTGCTGGGAAGCACTAGCGATTGATATCGTATAAATAGTTGATGAATATCTACAAACAAAATACGTATGTAAAGTATAAGTTCCAAACGGCGCGGCGCGCGGCGTGTGTCGGTACTTGGGCTAGTTCCACAGAGCTGTCGTACAAGAAAAGTCATTGCAAAATTTTCGGACATTGTGTAAATATAAGTTCTAAATTAATTTTCATCCAGAGAATTGTTAAACTTATATAAAACAAGACCTTTTTCAATAGTATAAAAGATTGTATACGTTGTTCTATCTTTATCACTCCTAAATAATAAGCATTTATAAAACTTTTTGAATTGACCGAAGTTAAAAAACGTTTCAACTACTGTCGTCATTCATGGATAAGCATGTTGGCTACTCTGGGAAATATATTTGGTAATCTGAGTCTATTACATATTTAAAATCGCCTCTACTTTCATAGTAACAAACATACCGCGTAATAAGATCTTATCTATAAAAACTGCTTACCCATCACAGTTACAGTTATCATGGTGACTGCCGCCATTTCCGTTTGCCCACACAAATATAGTGCCTTTTCCGTCACGACCCTAATGTTTGGAAATAGGAAATACTTTGAAAACATTCAAAATTTTATCATTTACTCAAAATATTGTAACTATAAAAATATTGTTTAATGGGCCTTATTCCCTTCAAAACCTTTTGTACCTGGGTAAGCAAGATTGAACTTGCCAAAAGACTAATAAAGACAACCTTATGTTTATATATAGAGAGATATTTAGACAACAGAGAGACTTACTTGTTCAACACCTCGCTTAAAGGCTTCTGCAGCCAATCGTCCAGGCCCTTCTACAGTTTTTCCATCGTCACTAGGTCCCCACGACGCGCTGTAAATATCTACTTTGTCCCAGGCGTATCCTGAAAAATTATATAAACGTAATCATTATAAATAATATATATACATAAATAAAAGTAGAATTTCTGACTGTGATCTTGAAATTTAATTCGCGTACTAAACGCAAAAGAAATTATTATAATATTGTTTGTTTGTGGTAAACCGATTTAGACAATTTTAGATCGATGTTTTCCTAAGAGGTATGATCCCTAATGGCTGAATTACTACGGCGCGTATGCATTCCACATTAGGGATAATTGCAGAGGTCAACCCGACTGCAGTGCAATGCCACGCTCTGGGAGATCGTCTACGCTAGGTGAGGAGTGAGTATGCTTTAAGCATACTAATTTGTGATACGAATCAAGAGATCCTCACTGACGCTGTACAGCGCCATCCAGCGGTAGACAATGTAACTCCGTTGAGCATTTTAATTGGCCTGGCACATTGAATATGTAAACGTCATCATCACCTTATTAATTCTTCGGATGCTGTGATCAAGCTATTTCAGACGTTTGAGTTACGTCACATTTTAGGTTTACGACTAGGGTAGCATCAGTCGTGAAGAGCGTACAACGCGCACGTTGGATGAGGTGACATGGGTGGGATGAGATTAATTTTACTGTTTGAGACAAATTCGTCACCCACTGGCGAATTTTTCTTAAAATAATATGCTTTAGATGTATATATGGATATACAATTATGATATTCATTTATCTAGCACATGATGAAAATGAAAATGTTAGGAATTTAAAGAAGGCGCTGCAAATATTTATTTGTGTACCAGAAAATTTTCGTCTTTTGTAGCTCGATTCGATGAAAACGTGCTTTTAGGTTGGGGGGTGTGTCTCAAATGTCGAGTTACGGCTAGAACATTCGACTTAGTACTAGGGTGACATAAAGATATAGTAGCAGTCAGTGATTTTGTGTGGGAATGAATAAAATTAATTATTTTATGGTGATGAAAACTTAATTTACTGACAACAAAACTAATATTGTTTTATAACTAACAACATATAATCCGCACTAGCAAAGTAAACTACTAACTAACTTGCTCCTTCTAACTAACTAACTTTAACCACACAATAAAAGAAAGCAAAATCGGACTCTCTGAGACAACAAATTCCAAAATCATAGTTTGAGCTCAACATGGCGATCAAATATATTAGGAACGCATAAAGAAGCAAGAAGCTATACCTATAGCTTCGCCTTCTACTCGATCAGTGATTCGGCCGTCCAGCATTCTGACTCCTCCTACTTTCGCCCCCCACGCCACGCCTACGCCACATTTTCTGTTATTAGCAGTCATAGCAATCTAGAGTAAATAAAACAACAATTAATTAACACAAATTATTTCTTATTTTGTTTTTAACAGAAATGGCTTATTTACATTATGGGAAGATATTATTTATACAGTTTTATTACCTCTCCAGCGCATCTCGTTCCGTGTGAATTACGATTTTTCTCATCGTATCTAGGATAAGGATCTGGATCTTGGTCATTACAATCCCAGCTTATCTCAGCGTCCTGAGAAAGCAGGTGATTATTTATTAAAAACGCAAATTCTCCAATTTACCCTAATCTCTTTTTTTCTTCAAGAAATATTTTGTGGCATCAACTGTCAGATTTTTAAAGTCATTCATTATATTTATTTGTTAACAATAAATAATACTGGGTTCTGTCCTACATGTCGATGTGTTGCTTATATACATACGTATGTCGCGTCGTCACTCACTACACAAAAGGCAAAAAAGGAGACGCGCGATGGTGCGGCGCAATCGTTCCTTCGGCCGCGCAGTTACCAGGAAAACAGATAGTTTGAAGATGTTCGTTTAAAGCAACTGGTCATGTAAGAATTGCATAGAGTTGTTGAACATTTGTATATTTTTACAAATATTTTTTATTTTATTTAAGAAACAAAGAGTAACTAACTAATCACAAACATAATGATAATTAATATTACTAATCCATTAACCAGAAAAGTTTCTACTTATAACTCTGTACATATTAAACAAGAAAGAGCAGAAACTTTGAGAAATTGAAACAAGTAAAATTATTAACTAGATAATAAGCAATCTAGGAGCCTATTCTTGAATACATTATAGGAACATGTAAATAGGCCAATTTGAGACAACTTCTTATTATATTGTTTTTAAATTCTAAAAATAAAAGAGTTTTGGGCATAATTTGCAAAGCTATATAAATTTTTGTATTCATTAGTTCTATCGTTATAGGCCATTATAAAATTTAATAGTTTGAAAAATCCAAACTCCTCGCCCCATAACGTTGACAACTAGTAATAGGCGTTAACATTTTGTTACACCTTTTATAAAAAAGTAAAACTATGATTATATAAATATTATATTATTAAGTGAATAAACTATTGTATAACTCAAAAGTAATGCACTGTAAATACATTTATTATATATTATATTTAGGCAATTAGGGTCATCTCTTAGAAGACACTCAGGACTACTAATAACTATCGTAGTAATATTCCGCTAGGGTGTCTTGGAATAACAGAATACAGCCGTAATTCAGAAGCTAATTAAAACAAAAATTACGTGGTATGTTGACTGTTTTGAACGTGATCATGCCAGATCCACACACGCGGACATCCGAACATATCAACATAAGGGAATATGCTTTGATCAGTTTTTTCTTACAATAAATAAAATAAATATCCTTCCGAAGTATCAAAAATGTTAAAGCACGACTTTCATCTTCATTTAATAGTATAATAATAATAGGAATATAGCGAAAACAAGCGTAAAACACACCCCAGACGCTTTGCGCATGCAATACTTAATGTCATATTTTACTTCCTGTATATTGTTATTTTTTTCTTGTCACTACTATTTTTATTTTAGAAGTGAAACTTCTTTTGAGGCCATTGTTTAGAACCGTGGAAAATTCCACTATTATTAACTTTTGTT